>APFE031553353.1:0-112320 GCA_000404065.3 Pinus taeda | reverse complement strand
TTTATAAATTATAAAAAATTTCCCTTTAACTTATTATGAATTTCTTTTTACCATACCAAGATTAAAAAAATAAAATATTATGAGGATTTTCTTACTATACCTTCATATTGTACTTGAAACAAAGCCAAAGATATAGCTACAACTATGTTTCCTTTCATCATTACATCATTAATTTTTTTGTAAAATTTGAATTAATACAACCAAAGAAATATTCTATGCTAATAATATATATGCTTGTTTTAATAGTAAATAACTCTATCATCATCATAAATATTTCTCATGCAATCAATGAAAAGTCTCACTTCATTTTTTTTCAAGTACTACACCATAAAAGTAAATATATTTTTAGAGTTCTTTTACATTCTCTAAGAATTTTATCCTTTAGAAGTATTGTGAGTTACCAAATCTTATTTTTATGTAGATAGCCATTTTCTTCCTCGATAATTATATTGCATTTTATTTAGAATCATCATGTGTAGATTCAAAAAAATTGATGATCATTCACTTCCATAACTTTTATGGAAAAGACATAGTTTTTATATGATTTCACTAATAGATTAACTTTTAACTTCTTAATCCTTTATCTCTTTTATTTTCATTTTCTTCTTCAATATTACTTTTCAACATTATTATTAAAATTATAAACAATATGAATGGAATCATCAAACACCTTTTATAAGGAAATGAGAGAGTAGTCATTATTTACACACCAAATATTATGTTGAGCTTTCTATTAACTCAATGTAATAATACACATAAATACATGAATATTGTCTCAAAATAAAAAAATTATATCGATGACACTAACAACCAGTTGGGAAAATATCCCAACCACACACCAATCTAGGGCTAACACATTGGAGAATATATCTCATAATCCAAGTAGATCTAACAACCTTCTAAATAATAGTAGAGAACAACTCATTTAGAGATAATCTCTATATTGCAATAACCAATATATTAAAAAACCACAACCTAACGGCATTATAAATAATTGCGTAATAACAATATGAAACTAAGGGTTAATAATCACTCTAATACCCCCATTTAATTAGTATTTGTATCAATATCTGTTAGGTAATGTCATCATCAACATATTGAAAGATTCAACCCATTAGGTTGTTACTTGTTCCTTTGAAAAGTATATCATCCTCGTTGTAATGCAAGTTCCTAACATCATTGGGCAACGGTAGCACTTGCAATGTGTGATAACCCTCGTGAAGGGTATGATGATGAACTTTCAAGTTTTAGATCTCCTTAGAACTATTAGATAGCAATCCCAACATGCATATTTCATAATCCCAATGAGGTATAGTATCTTTAATCCACCGGCATCCTATATTATTTAACCAACCATCCATCTTGAGTTGGATGTACACTTGATATTTTCTAGCTTGGAGATACTTTCCTTCTCATTCCTATGAATTCATGCACATGCTAAGTGTCCCCTTCTTCTTTGTTCAATCTTCATCTTGGATCTTCTTGACTTCATCTACCATTTGTTTGTCATGGATTCTATCTAAATAACTTCACTCATATTGAGATCATGAGTCCCAATATGTTTTAATGATTCCAAATAATTATGAATTACAAATATACAATCCCTCCAAACACAATTTTAACATCACCAAAACACAAAATGAGCAGATACATGAAATTAACCATGCTTTCAACTAGAACATATGCCACACAAGAGCTAAATAAAAAAGGTTTATCAACCAATAAAAGTGTTAGATTGTTGAATTCCTAGTATCATAAATTTCTCATACCATGAAACAAGGTTTAGTTGTTGCAAAAAACTACACTAGCAATCACAAGACAATAAGATAGAAGAGAGAATGAAATAACACTCAAATAAAATAAGTGGCTAAAATATCAATCCAGATCAACTTGTATTACATTGATTTACCTGAGGACAATTAAATAGCACTCTCATAGAGAGGAAAAAATATAGCACTCTCATAAAGAGGAACAATGCACACCATATGTGGTTCCTTATGCATGCCTACTCAAAAAGCAACTCTCCTTTAGTTCTAGTTAGTTAGGCCAAAAATGGATGTGTAGGACGTAAAACATAGTTAAGGTAAATAATAGAGCTTACTAAGCATATAATGGGCAAAAAATAAGTGACAACTAGATATAGAAGTCACACACATCACCCTTAACTCCTGAAGTATAGATAATCTCCAACAATAGGATTATAACTCAAGAGATAAGGTTTAGTACAATAAAAAGATAAGTTGATAAGGTTTGTGATCCAAGTTGTTCGAGTAATGAAGTGAAATGAAAGAAATTAAAAGGAACCCACACAAATACATATAATAGATATTACAATAATATGGTGAAAATTAAACTTTTAAATGAAATAACAAAATATTATAGAAAACAAATTGTTTAAAATGCTCGTAGTTAACTCTGAGTAGAGAGAGATGAGAGTTACAAGAATTTGCCAAAATATATTACAATAAGCCAAAATAGTGGTATTTTTAACATAAATAAAGAACCTTATATGTTGAAAAACATAACCGTAGAAGATGAAACACCAAAACATTTGTGTGCCCCAAGGTGGTAATTTTTTTATATCAACTTCCTAGGGGCACAACATTTGCATAAAATATTCATTTCGGGTGCATGATAGCTCATTGGGAAGAAGTGTCAAAGGAATAAAACTTTTGACCAAATCCAAGGAATGCCATGAAAACCCTTGGTCCACAAAATTCACAAAAACATCATTTAGGGCCTCAAAATGATCCTAGAACTTTGAGATCCAAAAAATCATAGAAAATAAGAATATAGAGAAGAATTGAGACAATGGAAGAGGTGGGTGGTCATTGATATCCACCTAGATCAATCCTTCCCTGTTAGGAAGAAATCATCTCCATTGATTAGGTTCCCTCATGAAATTGAGAAACTTCTACTGAATTTGGTTCCTGGTATGCCACTTTCATTGGTGAAGAAGTTTCCCTGCTTTGACAACACAATGGAGTGGTATATGTTGTTGGTTGGTTTCCTTTGTCTTGGTTTCCATGATATGATCCATTGTAGCCTATTTAATGTAGTTAGGATTTAGTTCTATGGGGAGAAATTTCTTCGTCACTTCCAAATTTTCCAACAAAGGTAGAAAATATGATTAAAGTAGCTCCACTTTAAATATTAGGTGCAAGTGAAGGAAATGAATAATTCTTAATGGAAAATAATTTTCACCCACAACCTTTATTATTTTGTAAGGCCCATATAGGAGTGGTAAAAGATTCTTGTGGAGGCTTTTTAGGTGCTCCTTTTATAAATGTAACCACTCCTTATCAGCAACCTGAAACTTATGTGGAATCTTGCGTTAGTCATGCCATTAATTGTACTTGGCATTGAATTTCTACAAGATGTCATAGACCTATTACTAGAGGCCTTGTATCTTTTCAACTAATTTGGTTACCCTATCAACCTCAACCGAAGCATGGAAGACTTTGTCATAGAAGATGAAATGGGCATATCTACATCAATTGGGGCCAATGGTTGGACACCCAAGCACACTTAAGAAGGAATATGGCTAATAGAGCTATGGAGGGCCTTGCGGTAAATGTCCTATAAATATGGAAGACTTTTTCCCCATTTAAATGATTAATATTAGATATGCACAAATTAGTTTTTTCCATAAATAAATGATTTTACAAATAATCTGATTGAGTCCAATTAAATTACCAATGGTATTGTAATTCACTGTCAAAAGGCTCTTTATCTAGATGGAATATAATAGGAAGTGATTCTCAACCAAAACTTTCACCCGTCAACCTTAGTTTCATTATCCATGGGTTCATTCCATATTACCTAGCTTTCTTCTCTATGTGTTGTGCGATTGACAATGATGTTCTTTAGAGATTTCTACTCATTTACATTGATGCATACTGTAAGAAATACAAAAATCAACCTTAGATAATATATAATATTTGGTCCCTATGGCAGTTGGCTTTAACAACCTAGAACATACACACATACAAATAGACATGAAAAATAAGAGGTAAGAAACACAGGGAGTAATAAATCCTTGAAGGGGATATTCATTAAACTATGTCATCCCTTATGTTAAATGTAATGTATGTATCTCATATCTTATATATCTTTAGGAATTCATAAGAGTTTAGTTAGACAAAATTATTATTATTTTAACTAACCACATAACCATACATCCTTGCAATTCATTTCTAACTAAATTGATTTATGAATCACAAGTAGGAGTTACTCCAACATACTCCCCCTTAACAAATATTAGTGATTGAGATCCACATTCCTCATCTTTGTTTTCCATGCTAATCGTCTTTGTTTTTATGTACCTACAAAGACAAACAATTTCACTCCCCCTACATCATGTTCAATCATCATCATGGGTTTTATGTGGTTGATCCATAACCATTACACCTGTGGGTTTTAGCATAGGCTTACCCTCAAGCATTACAAGAGGTTTATGCTTACCATTAAAAACATTTTGTAATGTGTGGTTTCTGCTGACCACAACCATTAGTGGTTTTGACCACTTACTTTACAAATATTTTTTTACAAAGTGGTTTTAAAAGTACCATGAACTTTTCAACATAACAGAATTTTGGAGTATACACATGTCATTACACTTATATTCAATTCGAATTAAGTAAGTCTATTAAACATTTTAGGGATGTTAATTTTCATCTACATCTATATTCATACACATCTACACATATTCCTTGTTTCTTTTGTTTCTTCTTCCCTTGCATGTTTTCCATATTTATTTTTTCTTTGTGTTGTCATCATTCATTTTTTATCTTCCCATGCCACAATAGAATTTTCTTTGTTTACCTTTGTCTTTATAGTTGCATCACTTCCTTCGTTAGTGGTCATTCTCTTTGCTACTACATCATATTTTCCTTCTTTGTTTCTACATCATTCTCTTATCATTTTCTTTTCTATTACATCACTTTGTGATCATGACAATCTCTTTCTTGTTGCATACTTTTATCTTTTTATGACATTTCATCTCTTCGATCTCTTTACTATTGCGTCCTTTTCGTTTTCTCTATTGTTGCAACTTGCTTTTGTCACAGAGTCACCATTCCTCCTACAAATAATTCATTATTCATTATAACTTGGTCCTCGCCTTTTGATATTATCCTGACCTTCATAGATTAATCTCCCTCACATTCCCCCCTAATCAAAGATGCAACTTCTTTGATCTCAAATCAATCTAGAATACGAGTATACGTGGCAACCGCGTACCTACCATAGTGGTTAATTCCTCAACTTGATGCCATATCCTCTCTCTACATAAGAAGATACATGATACACTATCACTACATGTGTGTCTAGACTTGACAGGGGTTTCTTTTACAGGGGTAACAAACTTGTCTATGCTTATACTTTTATAGGACCAAAATAAACTTTATGAGGCGTAAGGCATAATCCAACATGCACTCCTTTACAACACCTCATCACATTGCTTCAAATGAGGTATAACAAGCATGTAAAGTGTTTCTCTAACACATAATGTGACCATTTCTCAATGATATTACTAAAGAAATTACAAAATCATTACATACACCCATTTACATCTCATGACCATACACACCTCGTCTCTTTGATTTAATTCTTCAATATTCAAATGAAGTCTCCCTTAAATTACATTTGAAGTGATAACTCTTTAATTTTGAGGCTAACCCAAGAACATAGATTGTGGCTATTATTTAACCAAATCTTCTTTGTAGTTCTTCTCTTTCTTGGTCTTGGTCCCACAAAAAGGACTCCCTAATCTGTTATTCCAACCATATTTAAGGTGGTTATCATAGGAACATATATTCTCCTTGTTAGCTATTAATTTGAACCAACAACTACCCGAAATTGCCACTAAATGCCTCTACGTTTCCCATCTTCTCAAATTCACTCAACATTTGCTATTCAATGTTCAATTATGAAATTTACTTATTTATAACATTTTTCTTATCACCATGCCTTTATACCAAATTTTTTTAGTTAAAAATTAATAAAAAAATTCATTTAATTAAAAATAAATCTTCATACATTTTTATCCTACAAAACCATTTTTCCATTATGAATTTCTTCCGTTTTGGATAGAATGCGAAGGCAACTAGGCTTCCTCTTTCACACACTGACAAAGCTCTTCACAAGAATACATCCATCTTTACAAATACCAAACACCATTAGGTCTGATCCTAAAACATACAAATACAAGAAGATATGAAAAATAAGAAACACGAAAAACTATAAATCCCCCGTGGGAAAATTCATTAAATATGTCATCCCTTGTGTTACACTATATGCAATTATAAGAGTTCACTTACACGTTATTCATCTAAGTCTATTTATGAAGCACCGTTCGTGAATTAAACATACATGAAGAAATTAATAAATAGAACTAGGATGGTTTCAGGTTTTGGAAGTGGGTTTGAATATGGTTTAGTTTGAATATATGTACATGATTCACTTAGGGTAGGAATCTGGTCACAACTGGACCAATATTCATACTTGCACCAGTTAGGTTACTTATGAATTTTAGCCGATCTTTTATCATTTTGTTTTTTATAAATGTCAAACTTGTAGATGATTATAAAAATATGTTTTGGTCCAGAAATCTATACGGTAAAGTGGTATCAAGCCATCTCTTAAATTAGCTGCTGTCATCTACTTTAGACTCGTGGAAAGCATTCTGTTAAACGTGTTCCCTTACAGATGTGATCTCTATAAATAAATGCATTGAGAAGGGTGTCAAATTCGGATTTCGGCTTTGGCTGCTTCCAAGAAGCTGAGGTTTATTTTTTTAAAACCTAAAAGGCTCTTGCCCCACATCTGAAATCAATCCAATGCTATAGCTTTCGTAAAAATAAAAATAAAATCAAAAAGAGGAGTTTAACGACCCTGCCATTTCGTTTAAAAAATAATGACAAAATTTTAGTAAGAGTTTGATAAAACCAGGTTGAAATTTTTAGAAATCAAAATAATAGTTATAAGTTTCAGGATTTTAAGAATTATAAAAATTTTAATACCAAATTCCAAAACTAAATATGAACAGGAGTAATCTGACTCAACAGTTCTAATAAATGTGATCAAACATTATATCAGTTTTATTTTCCAAAATCTTAACCATATAATTCTGGTTAAATGTATAAATAAATTTAAAATATATTTTAAAGGTATAAAAGTTTCAGTACCCACAAAAAAACTATTAAACACAAATTACATTACTATAACTTAAAATTCCAAAATCATTAAACTAAAAACTTAAAACATTCAGAGTACGTGTTGGCCGATTAGTCCTGAGATCTTCTGCATCATAACGCAATCCAATTATTTTACAATAATAGTAAATATCTTCTCGTACAGCGAAAACAGAGATATATTGAACATATGCAATAGTTTTTTCAATGTGAAGCGTGATGTTCCTGCATTTTTGTCGGCTCAGTGGCCGACTGGCATCGTGGCCACCATAGATGTTTTAGTGTCAAATGTCAATGATTGCGTTATGATACTAATCCCTTTCATTGTGATTTAATTAACGTTCATGGAAATAGTTTAGTGTAGTTTCTCCTCGCCTCATAATTGTTTAATGTTCATGGAAATGGTTGAGTGTGGTGAAAATGGTTGTGTGGTTTCTGTTCAGCTAACAATTAATTAAGGAGGGCATGATGACACTAGGAGGCCCGTGTCATATGTTTAAGTTAAGCTGTGTTTATCGGGTTTTGGTGATTTTTGAGTTTTGGACCATGTCAGCACAAGGCTTCGTGCAATTAAGTTATTTTTATTTTCTTAGGTTCTTTATTACGCTAAAACTCTACTTAGGAAATTTCTAAATTATTATTATTATTTTTTTATGGTTTGAGGGTGGATTTTAGAGTGATGGTTAGTTCATGTGATTGATTTTTAATGAGACAAGTGTGAAAATTCAACATTATCTATCAAACTTAAATTGGCTAAGGCTCTCATACTATGATAGGCTAAGTCAAGGTGACACGGGATTCAAGATTTGACGGATACGGGGATTCGAGTGTCAGATACATACACGTTGGACCTTCACGAACACGAAAATTTCGAATATATATATATATATATAATATATATATATATATATATATATTATATATTTCTCATTCATGATACAAATTCATTCATTTAAACATAGATCTTCATCTACATGTAACTTTTACAAAATAACATTATGCATACAAAATTACAAATATGATTGTGACATAAATGATAAATTATAAATTATAAATTTATAATACATATTCAATTCATCAATGGTCCAATAGGAGAAAGACAAGATAGTAAGATAAAGATATTGTAGTTTTCTCATTAAATCAGCAAAATCAAATGTGTTATTGTTTACATAGGTAGGAAATGCCAGTGGCAAATGGAAATAGCAAATACAAAACAACTACAACTACAAGTCTACAAGTATACAAGCCTCAAGGCAGTAGGTAGCTCATGACTCATGAGTCATCCATCCTCATAGTCATTATCAAAATCAGCATCATTGTCCTCATCATCATGGTCACCACTTCTCTCCTTTGTTGCATCCTCCTCCTTTGTATCCAAAGTCATCTATGCATGTGGTGTTGTGTAGGATGACTCCTCTATAGTATGACCATCATCAAATGTGACATGCTCTCCATGAAAATTCTCTCACACCCTTTGCTCCTTGCTCCTAAACACCCACAACAAACCCACAATAAACTAAACGAATGTGCAAATAGAATGGGGAAATATGCCTTTATAACGCTGTGTGGGTTCTTGATTTCAGGATTTGTGTCCGAAAATCAAGACACCTTAAGGATTTGAAGTGTCCAACGCGTCCCAATTTTTAGACACGAATTCGCTTGAATCGTGTCCAATTCACCGGATTCGAGACACATAGGACCTAGGGGACTAATCTAGTTTCGAAGATGATAGGTTTTCCATTACACCAAAACCAACAAGCATTAATAAACTTCCAAACCATTATCACTAACTTAATGAGTGGTACGAGGTTGGATCAGTGAGTGGTGATTAGTCCACCTAATAGATTCCCAATGAGATGAGTATGAAAATCTAATAATTTTGAAATCATTTTTCATTGCTTAGAGTTAAGAGAGAATCCCAAAAATAAAATTAAGAGAAGAAAAAATTATTCTTATATTAATTGCAAAATTTTAAAATATCTTGGAATCACATTTTCAAAGAAATAAACCAATTTTTTTACTTCTCTCCTAACCATAGTTCAACTAAAGAAAATAAATGTTGATTAAAATATGCTTTTAAGTAAAAAATTGCAAAAAAATGATATCACATAGAGTGGAGAAAATTTTGTTGAGTATCAAAAGTTTTATCTATCAAGAAAATGCTTCAATGATTTTTGGCTAGGAAAGTTATTAGTCCCTGCCTGGGACTATTAGCGATTGATCAATCGCTGACCAAGCATTAGTTCATAGTTTGACCGTTTTATTTTCAGTGTTTTAGCATTTTAACCTAACTTTGATGCTCTGAATTTTGATTCAACAAACTTTTAACCAAAGTTTTGGTTCGGAAAATAATTGGGGTCTTATTGCAGCCTTCACGTTGTTCGATGCAAAATAGGGTTGATATGCCAACATTTTAAACACAATTTAGTTTGTCCTAAGTTTTTTGGTACTGTGTTCTCCGTGTCCTGCATGCAAGACAGATGTTTGCATATGGTTGAAGTGTGCCACATATTTGGATATCGGGGATGGTGGATGCGGCCTTCGGCAGAGCTAAACCCTGGTGGGGTGGAGAAACTCATCCTTTGTTGCGTTTGTCCTTTGCTAGCTTGTCCTCTGTTAATTGGTATGGCTCTTCCTCCTTTAGGCGAGTCTAAGGTTAAATGTTATTGTTCGGTACTGTATAATACCTACCTCACAGTCCTGTCATGGTAACCGAGGGTTTTCTGTTCGTTTTCTCAGGTCTGGGGTTATGTTTTCCCCTATTTCTGGTCGTTGTTCGGAGGGTTTCACTGTCAAACCTGGTAAATGTTTCCCTTTTGCATTGTCTTTGAACATTGATGCTATCTTTCTTATTCCAATTTTCTTTGTTTTGCGATTTAAAGGTTTGTTGGTGCCTTACAGAGTCAATGAGCTCGAAAGGTGGAGGGTTACTTAGCTCAGTTCTTTCTGCCAGAAGTTCAAACACTAACGCCCTTATTGTCCAGGTATGCACAGGAGATCTAACTTAATTTCGAAAGGTTTAATGTCCTCTATGAGAAACATTTTGAACGCTGGCTATATTAAATCTTCTTTGAATTCTAATATGTATTCTATGGGGAACTTTCCGGCTACGAGGCGTGGATTTTATCTAATATATATATATTAATATATATATATATTATATTATATATATATATATATATATATATATATATATAATGGAAGTCATTCTGGCTAAGAGCCATGGATATTTTTTTAATGGAAGTCATTTTCGCTAAGAGCCGTGGATTTTATCATCTGTATGATCTAGACCTGTTTTTTGCTTCTGGGAAGAGACCATTGTAATATTGAGTCTATTTCGCTGCTTAAGGGGAACTTGGAACCTTTGTTGGTTGATGAATACGAGCCTTGTAAATGGAAATTTTCCTGAAGTTGTTTTAATGGTTCCAACCACTGTATATTATTTATGTCGGGCTAATATATTTCTTTCATTGAAATTGCATTAAATCAGTTTATTACTGGGTATGATTCTATAATCTAGGTCGTATAGAATTGACTCGATCACCCCTTATCTAGCAATTTACTATTATTTATTTTGTTACTCCGTTCTTGTTCATTTCATGATGAATTTATAGTTTCTCAGCCTGGTTCCCTAATCAGTAATGCCGAAAGGGTTCAATTCTTTTTCTTTTTAATTTAGTAGTTTATCCTTTTTTTTCTGGAAACTGTAATAAAAATTTACATTTTTCCATAACTATTTCTTTAGAATCTAGCTACATAGTTTATCTAGCTACATCTTGATGATGGAAATACCACTGTAACTAACTATTTCTTCACAATCTAGCTACATAGTTTATCTAGCTACATCTTGATGATAGAAATAGCACTGTAATTATTTTCGACAGAATTCTATGTTTGTTGCTTATAATACTTTTATCTGGCATAAAATCACATACAAAAAACAGCACTGGCTTTCCTGTGTTGATTCTTCTCATCACATATGTCTCCTACTTTATACATTGATCTGAGTTTTGATGCAGGCATAGAGCCTTCTATTACACTGTTGAACTGGGACTCACCACAAGCTCTGGAGAATGAGTAAGGAGGATTCACTGTCTAATTTTTCTTCACTGCTTGGGATTATTAGCGATGGATTGATCGCTGACTGAGCATTAGTTCATAGTTTGACCATTTTATTTTCAGTGTTTTGGCATTTTAACCTAACTTTAATGCTCCGAATTTTGATTCAACAAACTTTTAATCAAAGTTTTGGTTCGGAAAATAATTGGGGTCTTATTGCAGCCTTCACTTTATTCATGCAAAATAGGGTTGATATGCCAACATTTTAAACACAACTTAATTTGTCCTAATTTTTGGTACTGTTCCGCGTGTCCTACATGCAAGACCGATGTTTGCATATGGTTGAAGTGTGCCAGATTTTTGGATATCGCAGACTGTGGATGCGCCCTTCTGCAGAGCTAAACCCTGGTGGGGTGGAGAAAATCGTCCTTTGTTGCGTTTGTCATTTGCTGGCTTGTCCTCTGCTAATTGGTATGGCTCTTCCTCCTTTAGGGGAGTCTAAGGTTAACTGTTATTGTTCGGTAGTGTATAATACCTACCTCACAGTCCTGTCATGGTAACTGAGGGTTTTCTGTTCGTTTTCTCAGGTCTGGGGTTATGTTTTCCCCTGCTTCTGGTCGCTGTTCGGAGGGTTTCACTGTCGAACCTGGTAAATGTTTCCCTTTTGCATTGTCTTTGAACATTGATGCTATCTTTCTTATTGCAATTTTCTTTGTTTTGCAATTTAAAGGTTTGTTGGTGCCTTACAGAGTCAATGAGCTCGAAAGGTGAGAGGGTTACTTAGCTCAGTTCTTTCTGCCAGAAGTTCAAACACTAACGCCCTTATTGTCTAGGTATGCACAGGAGATCTAAGTTAATTTCGAAAGGTTTAATGTCCTCTATGAGAAACATTTCGAACGCTGGCTATATTAAATCTTGTTTGAATTCTAATATGTATTCTATGGGGAACTTTCCGGCTACGAGGCGTGGATTTTATCCTATATATAGATATTTTTAATGGAAGTCATTCTGGCTAAGAGCCATGGATATTTTTTTAATGGAAGTCATTTTCGCTAAGAGCCGTGGATTTTATCATCTGTATGATCTAGACCTGTTTTTTGCTTCTGGGAAGAGACTATTGTAATATTGAGTCTATTTCGCTGCTTAAGGGGAACTTGGAACCTTTGAAAAATGTAATTGTTTGCATGAAATATAGTAGTGTATTTTCTGAGACTATTCTAATTCTCCTTTGTTGGTTGATGAATACGAGCCCTGTCAATGTAAATTTTCCTGAAGTTGTTTTAATGGTTCCAACCACTGTATATTATTTATGTTGGGCTAGTATATTTCTTTTATTGAAATTGCATTAAATCAGTTTATTACTGGGTATTGATTCTATAATCCAGGTCGTATAGAATTGACTCGATCACCCCTTATCTAGCAATTTACTATTATTTATTTTGTTACTCCGTTCTTGTTCATTTCATGATGAATTTATAGTTTCTCAGCCTGGTTCCCTAATTAGTAATGCCGAAAGGGTTAATTCTTTTTCTTTTTAATTTAGTAGTTTATCCTGTTTTCTGGAAAATGTAATAAAAATTTACGTTTTTTCATAACTATTTCTTTAGAATCTAGCTACATAGTTTATCTAGCTACATCTTGATGATGGAAATACCACTGTAACTAACTATTTCTTCACAATCTAGCTACATAGTTTATCTAGCTACATCTTGATGATAGAAATAGCACTGTAATTATTTCCGACAAAATTCTATGTTTGTTGCTTATAATACCTTTATCTGGCATAAAATCACATACAAAAAACCGCACTGGCTTTCCTATGTTGATTCTTCCCATCACATATGTCTCCTACTTTATACATTGATCTGAGTTTTGATGCAGGCATAGAGCCTTCTATTACACTGTTGAACTGGGATTCACCACAAGCTCTGGAGAATGAGTAAGGAGGATTCATTGTCTGATTTTTCTTCACTGCCTCAGACTATTAGCGATCGATTGATCACTTACGGTGCATTAGTTCATAGTTTGACCGTTTTATTTTCCGTGTTTTGGCATTTTAACCTAACTTTAATGCTCGGAATTTTGATTCAACAAACTTTTAATCAAAGTTTTGGTTTGGAAAATAATTATGGTCTTATTGCAGCCTTCACGTTGTTCGATGCAAAGTACTGTTGATATGCAAACATTTTAAACACAACTTAGTTTGTCCCAAGTTTTTGGTACTGTTCTGCGTGTCCTGCATGCAAGACAGATGTTTGCATATGGTTGAAGTGTGCCAGATATTTGGATTTCGGGACGGTGGATGCGGCCTTCTGCAGAGCTAAACCCTGGTGGGGTGGAGAAACTCGTCCTTTGTTGCGTTTGTCGTTTTCTGACTTGTCCTCTGCTAATTGGTATGGCTCTTCCTCCTTTAGGCGAGTCTAAGGTTAACTGTTATTGTTCGGTAGTGTATAATACCTACCTCACAGTCCTGTCATGGTAACCGAGGGTTTTCTGTTCATCGTCTCAGGTCTGGGGTTATGTTTTCCCCTACTTCTGGTCGCTGTTCGGAGGGTTTCACTGTCGAACCTGGTAAATGTTTCCCTTTTGCATTGTCTTTGAACATTGATGCTATCTTTCTTATTCCAATTTTCTTTGTTTTGCGATTTAAAGGTTTGTTGGTGCCTTACAGAGTCAATGAGCTCGAAAGGTGGAGGGTTACTTAGCTCAGTTCTTTCTGCCAGAAGTTCAAACACTAACGCCCTTATTGTCCAGGTATGCACAGGAGATATAAGTTAATTTCGAAAGGTTTAATGTCCTCTATGAGAAAAATTTTGAACGCTGGCTATATTAAATCTTGTTTGAATTCTAATATGTATTCTATGGGGAACTTTCCGGCTACGAGGCATGGATTTTATCCAATATATATATATATATATATTATATATATATATATATATATATTTAATGGAAGTCATTCTGGCTAAGAGCCATGGATATTTTTTTAATGGAAGTCATTTTCGCTAAGAGCCATGGATTTTATCATCTGTATGATCTAGACCTGTTTTTTGCTTCTGGGAAGAGAATATTGTAATATTGAGTCTATTTCGTTGCTGAAGGGGAACTTGGAGCCTTTGCAAAATGTAATTGTTTGCATGAAATATAGTAGTGTATTTTCTGAGATTATTCTAATTCTCTTTTGTTGGTTGATGAATGCGAGCCCTGTAAATGGAAATTTTCCTGAAGTTGTCTTAATGGTTCCAACCATTGTATATTATTTATGTCGAGCTAGTATATTTCTTTCATTGAAATTTCATTAAATCAGTTTATTATTGGGTATTGATTCTATAATCCAGGTCGTATAGAATTGACTCGATCACCCCTTATCTAGCAATTTACTATTATTTATTTTGTTACTCAGTTCTTGTTCATTTCATGATGAATTTATAGTTTCTCAGCCTGGTTCCCTAATCAGTGATGCCGAAAGGGTTCAATTCTTTTCTTTTTAATTTAGTTTTGAAATTGATAACTCATGTAAATGCCATGAGGTGGTAAGGAATCCAACCATGTGTCAAGACCATCCATAGTAAATATTTTACTTGTTGGAATACAATTTTTAGGTTTTTCGTGGTTCACATTCTTTTAGTCTATTTCCAACAAATTAATGAATTTGAACTAAATTGCAGATTAATGAAACTTAACTACATTGTAAAAGCAAAGCAATGCCCCGACTCAGTGTCATGCAGCTTTCCCTTCAAAGCAATTGCACAAAATTATTTTTTTGATAAAAGCTAAAACGATTATTAAGGCAAACAAATATATATTCAAGAAATCTATTTGGGCTGTGTCTTGCATTCGTATTTTAATTTTAATGCTTATTTTTCTCTCTTAAATTAATTAGCCAAGTTTTTTTACAAAGAGCTTTTACTAAAATTAGTTTAGTTGACTTGAAACTGGAAAAAAAAATTAAACTTAATAGTACTGGAATGTAAAAAAAAAAAAATTAACTTAATAGGATTGGAATGTATGAATCTACTGAACAAAGATTAAAGGTAATAAAAACTGTTAAATCAACACACATAATCCAGAATTTGTAGTATAACAACAAGAAGATCCATAAGCAAGAAGATGCCATACAGAGTGAAAAGTGGATGATACACAAGGCAGATATGAATAATATAGGAGAAAGAAATAAGAATTCATCAACCATTATTCGCATGCCGAGTAGCCTCCCCTTGTCTGTTATTAGATGTCAATCCTGTGCATCAAAAGGTAACTTGAGTAAATCTAAAGTACCCTATTCATAGTTCCCTAAGGAAATTTTGAAGCCCTAACCTGAATTTTTGTAACAAATTACACATTGAATTTGGCATGTTGCAAGAGCATTTGTATTGTTGTTGTGGCAGACCCTTGAATTTGGCATGTTGCAGAGAGCGTTCGTATTGTTGTCCCGCAGACCCCGGCAGGGACTACCGCCACGACAATAGCTCTCTTGTTATGTAAATGAGGTGGATAACATTAAGGGAAGAAGAAAAAGCAATCTAGAAAAAGAGTAAAAGGAAAAGGCTAGGTCCATAACTATGCACGGTTTTGTGAAACAAGTTCTTTAAATGTGGAAAAAATAATAACCACAATGATTAATAATCCATTATGATACATAGTATCCTACACACTATTACATGAATGACACACCAATATGCACATTCTCACATTCATATACATATTAAGACATTAATAATATGTTAACTTACAGAGTAACTGATTGATAACATATTAATTCTACTTAATACATACATCGACATGTGTCACCTATGATTGGAATGGTGAAGAAGGTAAATGATACTAAACATGACATCGAATTCAACCAATGTTTCCATCTACATTTACTTCAATAACACTTATAACGTGACATATAACAAACAGAATCACAATGTTACAAATAGTAAGCTACATTGTATTATGACAAACAATAATAAATATCAAAATGTGATAAACATAAAATAATGTCACCATTGCAAACAACAAATATCATCACAATTAAATAACAAATTCATATCGCAATTTGATGAACAAGAAACAATGTCACAACATGACAAACAACAAATGACATAGTTTTAATATATTGAGGTAGCTTTATTAGGTTTATAAGGTTGACCTAGCTTCACTAAGTTTTAGTGGTTGAATGTATTTTACTAGGTTGACTTAGGTTTACTATGTTGACATAATCTTACTATTGTCACTTAGGTTTATTAGGTTTACTAGTTTTACTATGTTGGCCTAAGTTTACTAAGGTTATTAGGTTGACCTATGATTACTCCATTTGAAATGTTTATCTATATTTAGTATTTTTACTAAGATTAATTTACTAAATTCACTAGATCAACCTAGGTTTACAAGGTTTGACTATGTTGAATTTGGTTTATTAGGTTTAATCGGTTTACGAGGATACCTAGATTAATATAGGTTAATTATATCAATTTTATTTTATTTGGTTGACCTAGGTTTACTAAATTAACCACGACTTATTAGTTTTTCTACATTGGTCTAAGTTTATTATACTTACATACTTCTATTAGCATTACAGAAATCTTGAGGTAAAAATGTGCCTCAGAATAGGAAATCCACTAATAGAATTAATTTTAAAAGAACCAATAGGATTCATGATGATGATTTCATCACTAGGGGTAAATATTTTGGGGGGAAATGAGGAAAACTATATAGTTTTATTGTATTTTAGGTTTATATATTTATAGGTTTGCCTGAAGGTCAAGCATAGATACCCATTGGATGTAGAATTAAATTACTCATCGAATGAGTAACCACTCTCCATCTGAGTAAATTCACATTGAAGGAAATTGAAAATACATGAAAAAAGCATGTTGAACATGATTTTTATTGTATTTTCATTTTTTTTCAATCCATGCCTACATAGAAGTATGCCAAGTTGGTATGCGTTGGATATGGAATTTAATCTCGCATCCAACAATTATATACAATTGAAATTTTAGTAAACATATAGGGAGATAAACTAAAATACAATAAAAAAATATAGTTTATTTTATTTTTCTTTAAAAATTCATTCTCTATTTTATAATTTTGGCTACTATTTCATTATTTTCTTGAGGAGGTGCATTTTAGATGTCAAAACTCCATTAGTTGTTTACCTAGGTTTACTAGGTGCACCAAGGTTTACTGAGTTCATAACATTTGCTAAATTAATAAGGTTGACCTATGTTTATTAGATTGACCTATATTTACTACATGAGCCATTATCAACCATTATCACCATTAGTTAAAGGTTGAATTTCATAAATAATTATACCTATCAATAAAAGAAAATTATTTTACATTTATAGTAAAATTATTCTTAATATTCTATTTCAATTTTATTTTTACGAATCAATTAATAACATATATTATATGTGATATTTTTTAAATTTTTAATATAAACACCCATTAATGGATTGAACTAATCATAATTCTTAAAAAGAAACTACTTATATTTAATACGTATATTATATTATTATTATTATTATTATTATATATTATAATAGTATTGGGTAATCGAAACATAAAAGCAATACATGCTTATATTAAAATCTTGTAAAATTATTAATTAAATTAATATAGAATAATAATTAATGTGACACTTATGCAATTAATTTTACAACTCAACATAATGAAAATTAAAGGAAAGATAAACATTTTTCATATACGTAGTCTAATGAGGCCGAGGAGTTGCGCAGAAAGTTATGGAAATTATGGTCATATTTAGAGAAAATCAAACAAGGATTTTTGTAAATACAAGTTATAATTGTTAAACTTCAAAATTTTAGGTGTCCTAGAGATTTTTGATTGTGTTGAATCCATTTCCACCATCAAGAACATGATTCAAACACTACCTCCCGAAGATTTTTTGAAATTTTTTTGCTAGTATTATGGCCACTTTTTTGCCATCCTGGAAATTGTTAAGTTATCGTATGTTCTATGCTTATAATAGTTTACTTATCTTTCTTATTATTATCCACAGATTAGCAATCACATGTACATAAAGTAAAGTGTAGGCAAAACATTAAACGATCGACATAAAACAAGTCAAGACAAGAGACACAAGATGTGGCAGCTAGCCAGCGACAAACCCTAATGTGGGGAAACAATTTGATCAACTCTTCCTTTATCTTCAATAATCTAGCAGAGAGAAATAGTACATAAATCATATTTACATTAGCAGCAACAAACCCTCGATTGGTCCCAAACTAGGGAAAACAATATCTCACAAACCGACCATCAGATCGGCTTGATTCCATGACCAAAAATTGCAGCCTTTAGAGGAGATCCAGCTGGACCTACAACGCAGTTCTGACGAGGGAATCTTCTGGTCAATGTTGGTCAAACTTTGGTTCTACAGTTTCTGCCCCAAAACTGCATCGTTCCTTCCACATGTGTCAGAGAGAGTCCCTTTTCTGTGCGGTAGAGAAGAGCCTCTTTTCTATGCAGGAGAGAGAGAGATGTGATGAGATGAGTGAGGGAAAATGAGGAAAAGTCCTCCTGTATTTATACACAACTGTTGATGTTTGCATAGATGTGATTGTTGGTCTTTTGAGCCTACATGAGTTGTAAGTCAGCTTGATAATAATTCCATAATCAAAACAAATTCATATCTCCATAAATACTTATTGGAATTGGATGATATTTAGATCAATCCTACACCTCTCAATGAGAGGAATCTAATAAAAACATTATCAAGCATGAATAAGATGACCCACATGGAGTTTGGCTCTAGTTTCCAATTTTAACACTCCCTCTCAAGTAGGGAGAACTCCATCTACAATCTATTTGTCGGTCACTATTATTCATCCATCAAATGCACTGCCTTGTATAGCTTGACCCCTACTCTTCTCTTCTCTATCCTACCCACACTACTCTATTATGTTATGCCCTGTTTTGATCTATTCTGCTCTGCTCTGCTTTGTCCGAATTATGAAGAGGAAGAAACGATCCAAGATGTATCATACTGACTCAAAGTCAGTCACACAGCATGTACCACTAGTCCCAGAGTATTCTCAACTGACCCGAAGTCAGCGTCATAGTGGGTACAACTCCTACCACTAGTCCCAAACTAGTATCATCCTCCACTGACTGAAAGTTAGTCTCAGAGTGCGTAACACCAGTCCTAGACTAGTCTCAACAGACCCGAAGTCAATGTCATAGTATGTACCACTTCTACCACTAGTCCTAGACCAACCCTTCAGTGACTCGAAGTCAGTCTCAAAGTATGTACCACTAGTCCCAGACTAGTCTCAACCAACCTGAAGTCAGTGTCATAGTGGGTACAACTCCTACCACTGATCCCAAAATAGTATCATTGATCCCAGATGAATGAATGTCATCCTAGCATAGGGAGTACGGTAGATATAGCGATGCATCCATCAGTACTACTATGGTCCCTATCCTCATTTCCCTGCTCATTGATTAGATGAGAAGTACTTCCCATGAGTCCCAGACTGCACGGGTAGGATGCCTTAATAGGAGAACTTAATCAATCCTATCCTCATAGGAGAACTAATCATCCTACTAGATAAACAGAATGGAGAACACATCATCTAGGCCTCACAGGAAAACTAATCATCCTGCTACATAGTTGTCATGGAGAACACATCATCTAGACCTCACAGGAGAACCAATCATCTTGCTAGATAGTCGCCACAGGGTGTACATGTATACCACTAGGCGATGGTGAATCACCCTATGGTCATATGTCGCTCCAAGAAGTATCTCGTACCCCCTCGTAGCTCCCAGAGCTCAATGCATCATACAGGTACCTCATCAGAAGGTCTTTGAACAACACCAAGTTGTTCTCTGAAAGTTAGGAATTTGAATTTCCCTAGGGGCTTTGTCAGAATGTCGGCGACCTATTCATCTGTACTAATATGTTGGAGTCTTATAGCTCCCCGGTGCACCATATCTCAAATATAGTGATACCTCATATTGATATTCTTGGAGCGATCATGAAATATGGGATTCTCTAATAAATGAATCCCACTCTAGTTGTCACATAGGATCAACGTGGTATCCAATGTAAATCCAACTAGCTCATAGAAGATCTTTTGCAACCACACTGCCTCAAAAGAGGCCATGCTAGTAGAAATATACTCTGCTTCGATGTCGCTCAAAGCCATCGACTTCTGCTTCCTGCTCATCTAGGATACCAAAGTAGATCCCAAGGAGAAGCAACACCCAGAAGTGCTCTTACAGTCCTCCACATTGCCTGCCCATTTAGCATTAGTGTATCTAGGTAGTCTCACATCTCTGGCAGTGTATCTTAACCCATAAGTAATTGTGCCATGAAGATATCTCAAGAGATTTTGGCACCAATCAAATGTATGTGGTGAGGCTCAACCATATGTTGACTTAATGTGTTGACTGCAAAGCATATATATGGATGGGATTTCACTAAAACATTAACACTTTGACGAGTTGTCGATACTCGGTGGCATTTCATAAAACAGGTCCAACAGAACTACCGCTTAATTTCTTGAGGTCAAGCTCCATCAGGGTAGTCACAGGCTTGCAGTCCACCATAATGAATCTTTCCAATATCTTCACCACATATTTCATTGAGATAGGAAAATTACCCCTAGCTTTTGCCACACTTCAAGTCCTAGGAAATAGTGCATCAGTCCTAGGTCCTTCAATTCAAATTCAGAAGCCAACTCCCTCTTACATTTTTGAATGAGAGGGTTTGCACCTGTTAGAAAGAGGTAATCCACAGACAACACCAGTATTAGAGGTTTGTCATCTTTAACCTTAAAGTAAAGGTTAGGATTGGCTTCACTCCTAGTGAATCCCAGCTTCATCAAGTAGCTATTGATCCTCTCATACCATGCTTGAGGTGCTTGCTTCAGCCCATAGAGAGCCTTCTTCAACTTGCATACATGAGAGTTTTGATCATAAATCTCAAATCCTTCTGGTTGCTCCAATTAGACCTCTTCTTTGATTGAACCATGCAAGAACGCAGTCTTGACATCCATCTAATGTAGGTTCCATCCTTCTGAAGCCACAAGGGCTATGATTGAGCGGATGGTCATATATCTAGAAATAGGTGAAAATATCTCATTATAGTCTATACCTTCCTTCTAGGAGAAACCACAAGCAACAAGATGAGACTTATACTTTTCCGTACTTCCATCTACTACATGATTTATCTTGTAAACCATTTAGAAGTGACTGTTAGAGTCGGTCTTGTCAGTACTCCATCAGAGATAAAAGATCTTTCTACATTTCATTTTTAGGAGTCCTGCTCCATTCACTCAGCTGCATTCTGCTAGGGGCATGACATAATCTGATGGAAAAGCTCATGTTAGTCATTTCCCCTCATGTCTGGCACCTGCTGGCTTAAGTCTTTTGTCAATGTTCACTAAAGTCCATGACAGTTAATGCTCGATCTTTTAATGGACAAGAGCCATTTTCAGTCATTAGGTTTAGGGATTACTCAATTTCATCTTCAACCATGTCAAATAAAGCCATGCAGGCTCGGGGGAGGCCCTTACAAAGTTATGATTCAAAGAATTCCATCGTCATGTTGACAGATTACGAGTCTTCTTCGAAACTATGTTTTGAAGAAAAGTCAAACAGTGTATCATTTTTTATAATTTTAAAAAAAGTCTTCAATTGATTTCTTTAGGCACATTTATGGTTTCTTTGGCCAAATGCCCTGTCATACTGCCCCTGCAGAAAGTACAGAAAATTTCATCATTGTAGCTAAAAATTCAAAGGGAAAAGTGAAATTCAGTGTTGCATTAAATTAGTGAAAAGTGTCAAAACAAGACATTAGCAAAGTGGGTTTTGAGGAAGCACAATTTAACCCATGACTTCAGAGTCTTTATATAAGGATTTCCACAAGGAAACAAGGTCATTGTGCAAATCAAGGTTATTGAGAAACATAGCAAAGTGATTGGGATAGCAAAGCACGCATTTTAGGAGAGGTTGGAGTCATTTTCAAGAGTGCAGTGCACACAGAGAGGGGCATGACGCTCATAGGGAGCACATCGCACAGAACGCTACCCCACAATGTAAAGTTAACATGGGCATGATGCGTATACAAAGCGCGACACACTGGGATTGCTGCATGGCGCACACCCACAAAGGCCTGAAATTGTGCCAAATTGCATCAAGTCGCCTTTGAAACCCCTCAAATTGATAGGTAGGCTCTAAATGTTGATGGCTCATGTATGTTTATGAATGTGATGATGGTGTATGGCCATTTATAATTGCAAGGAAAAATGCCTAAACCTACCAATTGAAAACATTAAAGCCATTTATCTAGGGTTGCGAAATTGTGGTGTTGATGCCAAGGCTCCTCTTTCACCTTTCATTTTTCCCCTTCTTTCCATTATTCCCTTCCCCCTTTTTACCATTTTTCCACATTTTTTCCCTACCCTAAGAATTACTAAACCCCTATTCCCATCATATTATTCCCCTTCCTAACACTCCCTTTTTGCATTGTTCCCCTTGGTGGCAGATATCACAACACCTAGTTCCATACCATCATCAAAGGGTAGCCCAAGTACAGTACACACACAACAGTCATGGAATCTGAGCATTCATTAGAGTATGAGATGAAGACACAAAGTGATTCATCCTCATAATAACAGGCTCCTCGGAGACATCACAAAAGTGACAAACATGTTAGGGATGAACCAATTACCCTCACAGAATTGCAGGCCCACCCGCTTGTTATGTCATGTTTCCAGCATCTATCATGTTTTAAATTTTGTCAAATGGTGGCTAATCTTCGATTTCATCATGAGTTGGCCCATATTTTTGTGCTTCACCTACATGGAGGTCACTCTATCTTGGTCGGTGTCACCTTCACACTAACACCGCAAACTATCTCATTAGCAACCGACATACCGAATGTTGGAGAACAGTGGCACAAGAAACGGAAGGTGGATAGGCAGCATTATGAGCCTTAAATTAAGGCTAGTTTCCTAAGGCAACTCCAAAGAGTCTTTCCGTTCTGATTTGAAAGATGAGTATGCTCCACTCATGAAGTTGATCATGAAATATTTCAGCTATGAGGGGAGGTTCTCTCGTCTGTATGTCTATCACGTCAGGTTGCTCATGCACTTTACCAGGGTACGGATGATGAACATCCCATATTTCATTTGCAGGGAACATAGAGAGGATGAACACCTTCATGCAGCACAAGACACCTCAGCAGTAACTTAACAATGTTTATCACTTTGCTCTTATTAAGATTTTGGTGGATCATTAGTTGGGATTGCAGTGAATCAGTTGGGATGATTTCATCTCCCGTGACCTCTTCAGCACTCCACAGGTATTATCAAAGGTTACGTATGAGATAGGTGGTCCTTCTCATCAGTATGAGCACCATGAGACCACTATTATGGCAATATTCATCACTTATCAGAGAGGCAATAGACATTTGTTTGCAGCAGCAAAGTGAGTGTTATCTCCACCCGGGGTGGAAGGGGCCTCACTTCCGACATCGACAACACAGGTACATGACAAGGGCAAGAGGCCCATGCATGACGAGGGGCCATCAGGTGAACGAGAGGCTGACTTCATCCTAATTCATGATGAGGATGTAGATGTGGAGAGTGCCAAACTTAGGACGACCATCCAGTAGCAGAAAACGGAGATCCAAGACTTGTCACTCAATTTGGAGAGGGCCAAGTGGATTATCAAGTATTTGGGGTAGAGGAACAAACAACTTGAGGACCAGCATGTGATCATGGAGCTGCAAAGCATCTATAGGAATCACCAAGCTTCCCAACATAGGAGGATTGAGCTCACTCCATTAGAGTAAGAGATTCACAATGACCGAGAATCTTGGCTTGAGTGGATCATCATCCACCTTGAGAGACTACTAGAGAAGGCTGACAAGGACAAAACCATGTGGAGGCAGATGGTTTATCAATATAGCACACGAAGCATGACTTCAAAGGCTCAGATAAGGAGTTTGAAGGCAAAATTGAGCAAAGCAAAAAAGAGGAAAAACAGGCAAAAAGAGAAAAATCAACTCTAAATCTTGGTTGAAGCCTCTATGGCCCAGCATAGCACCTCATAGAGGATCTCCAGCCCAAATTTCAAGAAATTTGGGGCAATTTTGGTCACACGACAAATTTTGGTCACAGTAGAGGGTTTTTCTCCCTATACGTCGTGCCACTGGGGTGACTCTTAGGATTGGGAGCTCCAAATCAAAAATGGCTTGTATTTTTGGATTTAGCATGAAAATTCATGCCTTTTGGTGCATGGACAAGAAATTTGGGCATGATTTGAGTCCCCAGGAGCTCAAAAACACTCAAACAATGATCTCTCTGCCCCTATTTTGACACATAGGAAGCAATCTTGGGAGAATGAAGATTTGGATGGGTAAATGAGCACCAAATTTAGAAATTCAACTTGGGTTGGAAAGTAGGCAGGCCATGGTTTCTAGCAAGCACACTTGGGCACAATTTGGACTCTAGCAGGTACCTCAAAATGGCCTCCAAGGTGGTGTGGAACATATAGATTTGGGTGCGATGCATATCGAGAAAAAGGTCAAAATCACTTCCGCTTCGCGACATTTCAATTTGAAACTTTCTCCAAGTGGCTCCACTCATTTACATTAAAATTTTTTTGGAAACTAAGGTAAATTTTGAAGAGTTTGGCTTCTATCCAAGTGGCAAAGGAAGGCAGGCAGTCACCCAAGCGATTTGTCATTTTTGTAGCGTTGCACCTGTAACTAATGGTTGGCTTTCCACTCCCACTTTGTAATGATTCGAAAAACTCCCCAACTATTGGTCATTCTATTTCCTAATAGCATAGTCTATTTATTGTATGCAAACCATTTTCAAAGGGTTAGTTGATTGTAATTTTTGGGAGACTGTGGGAGAGAAACTCAGTTCTTCATTGTATATTTTGACAGAGGATTAATAAGAGGCAGTGGCTCTGTTTCATGAGATTCTTGTGGCGTGAGTGTAGAAAATATGTTCTCTTTATGTTTCATATGTATTTCGTTATGTTTCACAATTCATTCATATTCATTTCAATGAAATTTTCTAAGTAAGATAAGGTAGAATTCATGTTTATTGCTCTGCCTGCGGGAAAGTTTCACGTTCTGTGTTCTTCTTCTGTTGAAAATGATTCATGTGTCTATGCCCTTTTCACCCTCCTAAACAATCTTTCCATTTCGTATTATTTCAAATTCAATTTCTACACTTTCCACCTATCTTGCCTCACGAAGTAATCTATGCCTTTGTGTTAAATTCTTTGCTCATTATTGTTCGTTGGTCCCATACCATCCCAGAAACTCAGTCATTTATAAAAATTTCTTCTTGTTTCCATATCTATTTACTAGCCTAAAATCAATATTCTTTGTAATTCATCTAAGACCATATTGTTTATCTATTCACTGAGCATGACCCGAAGAGATCCCTCTCCTGTTCTGGTAGGGCTAGCTACTAGACTAAGCATGGTTTGTGGTTACCCTAAATTTTTCCTTCTTCAGCCTAAGGCATATTTAGGTGCTAACATAGTGGTAACTCCGATATGGAATGAAATTAATCTCCTTACTTCTTCATAATTCTAAGCTTCTGGATGATAAGTTTAGGATTTGATAGGCTGAGTGAGTTGGTTGTGTCCTTTGACTTTTCTTAATAGCATGTTGGCTTCTAGAAGATATACCAGAGCTAATCTAGATCCAGATCCTCCGCACATCTACGAAAATCCCAATTTGATTCCAAGAATTCATCGTCAAGAGAGCTCTATATCTCCCGTGTTCAAATCCCATTCATGCCCTGACATTTTTGAGTATCTTGAAGAGCTAGATTTTGATGAGGAGTTTGAAATATCATTGTTTGAGACCAAATCCGAAAGGGCGATTGACTCTACTATCCTTAATCCGCAGTTTCTTGTAGACCTGGAAACTGAAACGGATAATCGTTCAATTGATAATTACATTGTAGCACAGCTTCAAACTCCGATTGCAAACCCCCTACAAACTGCACACACTCTTCCAACACCCCCAAGGCCGAATTCACCAAGAGTGATGGTTGCTCATTTTGCGCCACTTGTTATGCCTCAAATTTTAGATGATATGCCTACAGATTATGAAAGAAAAATCTTGTTTTTTGATGGCACTCCTAACAGCATTATTGCTTAGCAACATGTGGATAGAATGGCAGATTTCTATGAAATTCATGAGATCAATGTAGAGAATGTGGCAATGAGACTCTTTGTACAGACATTTTCATGTGAAGTGAGGAAATGGTTCAGAGGTTTAGCGGTTGCACGTAACGCTACCTTGGCCGACCTATAAAGATAATTTTTAAACCTCTAGGAAGTGAAAAAGAATCCTCTCCAAATTCTGGCTGAATATGAGAAAATCAAATGAAATGCTGGTGAGTCAGCCAAGACTATTGTATTAGATTCAATTCAGTTTATAATGAAATTCTCGATCATCTAAGGCCACTTGTGGGGCTAGCATGGTGAAATATCCAGATGGTTTTGATGCTGACATGGCTTATCAATTAAGAGAGAGAGAACTGGCCACAATGGAAGACATGTAGAAGATAGTGGTTAGCGTTGAAGCAAATCTATTGGCCAAGAGAGCTAGAGCAAAGGTAGAAAAGAAGGTCACCGTAAAAGAAGAATCTTCTTTGGTAGATCAATTATTTTGGAAGGTAGAGCAGATGCTTGAGAGGGTGAAACTTCACAAACCTGGGCCACAAGTTAGAAACCCTAACTTATGTGGCCAGCAACAACCACAATATAGAATAAGGCAGAGAGATCAGTGAGCCCAAGAGTAGACAGCACAACAGCCGATACAGGCACCTTTGCAGCAAAATTTTGTGCATGGACCAGAGTCAGATGAGGACGGGAATATTATAGGTGAAGAAAACCACCTCTTTACTCCGGATTATTTGCCTATTTATATTACTGAAGATGAGGAGTATGCAGAAAGATCAGTTGTACACAAAGATGAAAATTTGATTCTAGCAAATGAAACTGTTTTGGAGGAAGAATCAGATGAATACCAAAGAGGCTATATGAATGCTCTGTCCGCTTAGTAGCAGTGATATTCACTTAGAAATAGAGATGTGCAGGTTAAACCAATTCAGAAAAGGAAGGACGGTGAGGCATAAAAGAATGATTCATCAGTTACATAAAGGAAAGGAAAGGAGGTGATTGGTTTGGATAGTGGCAAATCACCATCAACAGAACAATCAAATCAGCCAATTGCATCGAAAGAAAAGGAAAGGAAAGACATCCCACTCAAAGAGGTAGAAATGATTCCCTCTTTTAATTTAGAGAATGAGATTTATAAATGGAAAGTATCCATTCCCTTGACTGAAATAATGAGGAACAACAGTTATAGAGGGAAAGTATCTAAAATATTGAATTTGGACCTAATGTCCGACATGGTGAATGTTGAAGATGATCAACCTGAAATGATTTTTGGGCCAACATCGAATGGTGAGTCTCCTGATAGTCATGTGCCACCTTTTTATATCACTTTAAGATTGCAGGATTTTGTGTTACATAATGCCATGTTCGATTCCAGAGCTTCTCACAATCTCATGCCCAAGGCTATCATGGATAAGCTGGGTCTAGACATCACCCGACAATACTATGATCTCTATTCATTTGATTCCAGTAGAGTAAGATGTATCAGGCTCATTAAAGATTTGGTTGTGAGTCTGGATCAACTCCCAACGAAGAATGTTTTGATGGATGTTGTCATAGCAGATATTCCTCCCAGGTTTGGCATGCTTCTTTCCAGGTATTAGGTAGCAAAATTGAAAGGGACACTGCAACTAGATTTATCCTATGCAACGATTCCAGTGTTTGGCCAAATGAGGAAATTGTATCAGGAACAAAAAATGAAATACATGACTACAAGTAAGGAGAAACGAATAAATCATCCGATTAATTATGTACATATGGATTTAGAGTCTTTTGTTTTGTATTCCGATAGTTTCATTGATATCGATAGTCAGTTAGTAGAAGCAGATGATATTCCAGAAATAACAGAAAATTTCAGAGGAGTTTTAAAGAACGAAGAACAAGAACAACAGAACATCGTTGAGCGATCAGCTGAAAGTAATGGACAACAAGCAGACAAAGCACATCAAATAGATTTCCAGCACTTGCAAGAGGAGGAAGAAGCTTTGTGGACCATGGATTTTGATGGAGCAGTGGGAAATGATGGCGCTAGGATTGGAATTTGGGTATGCAGTCCTTTCTCTGCCTCAAACAAAGTGCCTAGTTATGTGTGGGTATGCTCTTACAAGTTAGCTTTTGATTTTTCAAATAATGAATCTGAGTATGAAGCTCTGATTGCTGGCCTAAAGATTCTAAGAAAGCTGAATGCTAAGAGGATTTTAGTATATGACTACTCTGAATTGGTCATTAAGTAGGTCAGAGGCGAATATCAAGAAAAGCATCCTCCGATGTGGGCTTGCCGCAATGCAATTCTAGACATCCTCAAATTATTTTTAGAATACGCCTTGACATGTGTGCCTTGTATACAAAATAGTATTGTCGATGCTCTTGCTAAGGCAGCAAGTAGTTTGAAGATCCTAATGAACTCCAGCAATAAATTCAAAATCCATCTCAAGCATCGTCCGACAGTCCTGGACAATCAGAGACATTGGCAAGTTTTCCAAGATGATGAGGAGATTGATGGTTTTCTATAAAAAAAAGTTAAGTTCAAAGAAACCTCAATTGATGTAGAAAATGACGATGGTAAAGGTAATGGTGTAGATGATGTGCAGATCAATGAGATGGACGTGTTGCAACTGAAGAATAACGTTATTCCTAAAGGCTTGATACCTTTAGAAGAAATATTTGATCAAGATGATGTATCTCGCAAACCAACATTGTAGCCAATAGAGAATGGTGTGGAAGAAGTCAATGTCGGAACAACTGCTAATCCTAAATTGGTAAAATGATGCAGGAGCATCTGGTCGACAGGGTGAAGACCGAGACCGGAAGGACAGAGTTTCAGAAAAAGACTGGGAAGGTTAAACAGTTCATGGAAGGAAAGCAAGAATGTCAGGCTTTTTTTTTTTTTTTTTTTTTTACAGTTTCATTTTATTTTCTTACAAAGGTCAATCACAGTCTATTTAGTTTCTGTTGGGAAATTTTACTTAGTTTACTTTATTGTAGCTATCAGTAATTAATTGTAGTTAATAAATTAGATTAGTGCAAATAATGTATTCAAGCACCCCTCTGTGGGACCGTAGTGACAGATAGGCAAAGTCAGTTTTATAAATTGTCGAACAGAAACTGGAAAACAAGAAAGCATAACTTAATAACCAAATGTACAAGGTAACTGCTGAAAATTATCTACCGAATCACCTCAACATGTATAAATGCCAAAAACCGAAATCCTACAGGGGTTCGACAACTAGCAGAAAAGAATCATACTCAAGAAATAGATAGAGAAAAATAGTTTCTTTTTTCCTTCATCTAAGAATTCCTGTGTACTAACAAATGTATGGACAACGTATTTAAATTCTGTACATTTCAAAGTTTCTGAGAATTAATATTCTGTGTAAACTAAATCCATAGATATATACCGTGACCGAGAGTCACTAACAGAAGTCATATACATGTAAACAATACATAGTCAATTAATCAGTGCAGGTGAAGAACATAGGGATGACAGCTGAAACAACCAAGCCCTTGACAAGTCCAGTCGAATAAACTACAGACGTGAAGCAGAGTAGTGGAATCTAGAAAACATAACGACCCCAGGTCAAAGCCGGGTAAGAACAAAACCAGAAAATCGATTTTAAACATTTGTAAATTCAAAATATATGCATATATATTACAGTGCAGGCCGGTTACATTCCAAAACGATTACAATGAAACTCGACAAGGGTTCAATGAACCACTCCTACAAATGACAGACGCGACAACGGATTTAAAAGGAGCCACGGCCACGGTTGGGATAATCTAACCCTTAATCTTTATAACGACCATGATACAGACACAATATTACAGTGAAGAACCGAAGACCACCAGGGCACCATAACCATCAAGAACCAGCAAGCGACTACAAGCTAACTAACAGACCCAAAAGACAGCTGAATAAACAAGTATAGAGCTACCCGGAGAGTAAGCGCAGTCTGGTGTGAGGGGCCACGGAGCCGTCACCTGAAAAGGGCAACATGAGAGCATGTTAGGGTTTATACAACCCAAACCCTGAACTAAAAGACTCGACCAGCAATATATATAACAGAGGATTGAAATAATTGAAAAGACGAAGAACAGAGGAGATGGAAGACTCGTTACCTGAGGGTGAACGTCGCCACTGTTCGTCAAGACCGAAACCTGACCACGGAGGGGCCACTTTGGTCAATCACCATTCGAAAAACAATAAAGGAACTATAGCATGGAGTGAGAAGTTACCTGGACGAGAAGGGGGATGCCGAGAGAAGCTGTTGCAGAGCCATCGAACGCATAGAGCCACTGAGCCTACCAGAACCCTCCACATTGAGAAACAACGACATGATACATCGCCATTGACCAAAATAAATCAACAATCACAGAAACAAATTAACAGTCGACCGAGCAACCGATAGAAGAATCCGACAGCAAAAAGAAAAAAACCCCTGGTAAAGTCACAACTTACCGACAGACGCGTGAACAAATTGTATAGGTGGAATCACAGTGTAAAACCCAACAACTGAGCGAGAAATCCATAACAAATCTACGGGGAATTGACTGATAGCCAGAGACAGAGCCGAGCTCAAACCAGGTCACAGAGCGAAGAAAAGCACAGTGAGAAATGACAATGAGTGCGAAGTAAACCCACCAAAAGGGCAACCGGAGGATTAGGGTTGTAGCGTAAATGAGGTGGACAGGTGTTAGCCGGAGAAGGAGCAAGGTACTGGGAGGTAGGTAGGTAAGTACCACCGAAGTAAATGCCGGATCGAGCCCAAAGATTATTAATCGACCACAAATAACATAACATATCCAAAAGTACCGTGAGTAGGTGAGCTGGAGAGAGGCCGCATGGACAGGTCGCATCAATTGGTATCAGAGCACAGTTTTTTTTTGTTTTATTATTTTATTCATTAGATAGAGGGAGATGGCAGAAGTACAAGTGCCAAGACGAGGGCGTGGCAGAGGTGCATGAAGAGGAGGAGGAGATGAAGGATTAAGAGAACAGATTCGAGTTCTTACAGCTCGCTTGGAAGCAGTAGAAGCGGGTAGACGAGGAGACCCAGAATTGGGAGATGAGAGTGAGGAAGAGACAGTAGCTGTTGCAGAGGCTTCGAATGAAGAAGCTCCAGAACTAAGACTGCTGCGTTCCATCTTATTGGCCAGCAGCAAACCAAAGACAGAAATTTCAAATTATGATGGTAGTTTGTCTACTGATATTCTGTTAGATTGGATCAGCGAACTGGATAAATACTTTTAAAATGAAGAAATTAGGGAGGATAAGAAAGTTAAGTTCGCCGCTACAAAATTGAAAGGACATGCCCTCTTGTGGTGGGATAATGTCTAGGCAGACAAAAAAAGATTGAATAAGCTACCCATACGAACCTGGGCGAGGATGGTAGCGAAACTAAAGGGCAGGTTTCTGCCAAAAGATTACCAGGTTGAACTGTGTCGGAGAGTGCAGAATTTGAGATAGAAGGGTATGACTGTCAAAGAATACACGGAAGAGTTCTACCGGGTCAATCTACGTGCTGGTTACACGGATGAGACTCCAGAAAAGACAGCACGGTATGTTAACGATTTGAGGATGGAGATCCTAGATGAAATTAGTATTCTTTCCCCCAGAAGTATAGAGGAAGCCTTTCAGAGTGCTGTGAAGGCTGAGGAGAAAATTAATAGAAAGCAGAATAACAGGAGGGGAAGAGGAAGTGGTAGAGGACGACGATAGTCCTACGGATGAGGAAAGAGTGTTGCAAACAGTGAAGAAGGCAGCAGCTCAAAAACTTCAGGGACAACTGACAAAGGAGACAGCACTAGAGGAGGTCGGTCATATCAGCGTGGAAGAGAGAATGGCCGCGGAAGAGGAACTGGTTTCTAGTGCTACAGGTGTCAAAAGTGGGGACATCGATCCTTTGAGTGCCTAGAAGTTGAGCAGGCAGGTCAGAGAGGAACATATGTGGTTCAGCCAGAAGAAGCGGAAGCACAGCCACGAGAAGTGGAAGATGTAGTAGAAACGGGAGAAGCATTGCTCCTGAATAAGGTTCTGCTAAAGCCAATTAAGGAAGTGTCTGAACCGACTCAGCAGAAGTCACTGTTTCGAACAGTCTGTAAATCTCATGGGAAGTGTTGTAAGGTAATCATAGACAGCGGAAGTACGGATAACCTGGTTTCCACTGAGATGGTAGAGAAATTGGGGTTAAAGTGGCTAAAACACCCCACACCTTACAAGGTTTCATGGCTACAGAAAGGTCACCAGCTGTTAGTTGATGAGCAATGCGAAGTGGAGTTTTGCATTGGCAAGTACCACGATACAGTGGTCTGCGATGTTATGCCCATGGACGTGTGCCACATACTGCTCGGAAGACCTTGGCAGTATGACAGAAGGGTGACACATGATGGAAAGACGAATTGTTACAAGTTTACGAAGGATGGGGTCAAACACACACTCATGCCCATCAAAGAGGAAGATTCAGCAGAATCTAGTGGAACAAAGGTGTTGTTATTGGGAGGAAAGCAGTTCATCAAACAGATTGACGAAACTGAAGTAAATTTTGCAGTTGTAAGGAGGATAAAGCCAGTATTACTGAGCACAGAAAGGACAGAATTACCTAAGGAAGTACAGGAGTTGTTGGAAGAATTTCACGATATTACAGCAGAGGAATTGCCTGATAAGTTACCCCCTAAAAGGAGCATCAGCCATCATATCGATTTTATACCGAGAGCAAGTTTACCGAACAAGGCAACGTACAGAATGAGTCCAAAGGATAATGAGGAAGTGCGCAAACAAGTGCAGGAATTGTTGGACAAGGGACTGATCAGAGAGAGTTTAAGCCCCTGCGCAGTACCTCTAGTCCTTCCGCCCAAGAAGGGTCGAGAGTGGCGAATGTGTACAGATTCGCGGGCTATAAACAAGATCACCATCCGATACAGGTTTCCCTTGCCTAGGATGGATGACATGATGGATTGCCTTAGTGGAGCAGCGTATTTTACGAAAATCGATCTAAAAAGTGGGTATCATCAGATCAGGATTAGAGAAGGCGACGAATGGAAGACAGCCTTCAAAACCAATGAAGGGCTGTACGAATGGCTGGTTATGCCGTTTGGGTTGAGTAATGCTCCAAGTACATTTATGAGACTGATGAACGAAATGTTAAAGGAATTTATTGGAAAATTTGTGATAGTCTATCTGGATGATATTTTAATTTTTAGCAGGACAAAAAGGGAACACCTTCAACATATTCGAAGAGTATTCGAGAAGCTGCAGCTGAACAAACTGCTGGTAAATTTGAAGAAATGCACTTTCCTACAGAAGGAGTTAATATATCTGGGATTCATAGTGGCGAAGAATGAGTTGAAAATGGACCCAGAGAAGATTACAGCGATCATGAGTTGGCCGTCACTAAAGAGTTTATTCGAGGTACGTAGCTTTCACGGTTTAGCAAGTTTTTACAGAAATTTTATCAAGAATTTTAGTGAAATCTGCGCGCCAATGCTAGAAACCATTAAAAAGGCCAGTCAACCTTTTTGCTGGACTAAAGCGGCAGAAGACAGTTTTCAACTTCTGAAGCGGAAAATAACAGAGAGGCCAATCTTGAGGCTGCCTGACTTCAGCAAACCTTTTCAGGTCCGATGTGATGCAAGCGAGATAGCTATTGGTGCTGTACTCAGTCAAGAGGACAGACCTGTGGCATTCTTTAGTGAGAAACTAAACGAAAGCCAGCAGAAGTATTCGTCATACGATAAAGAATTCTATGCAGTAGTTCAAGCCTTGAAGCATTGGAGGCACTACTTACTCGGTAATGAGTTTGTTTTGTTCTCTGATAATTCTGCGTTACAGTACATAACGCAGCAACACAAATTGAACCACAAGCATGCCAAGTGGGTGGAGTACCTACAAAGTTTTACTTTCGTGCCGAAGCATATAAGTGGAACAGCCAACAAAGTGGCAGATGCTTTAAGCAGAAGAGCTTTGCTCTTACAGGAAAGCGGCATACAGGTAATGGGGTTTGAGTATTTGAAGGATTTGTACCAGATGGACGTGGATTTCAAGGAAGCCTTTGAGGCATGCCAGAATCTTGTCTTACGAAATACAAGCCCATGGCTGGATTTTAATTTGCAGGATGGATTGTTATCTCGTGGGGGACAGCTATGTATTCCAGATTGTTCGATGAGGGAAAATTTATTGAAAGAGAAGCATAGCGGAGGTTTAGCAGGACATTTTGGCGTTGATAAGACATTGGAACAGCTAGGACACTTTTACTACTGGCCGAAAATGAGTCGAGACCTGCAGAGGTATGTAACCAGATGTAAAATCTGCCAACTGGCGAAAGGGCACAGCCAGAATGCTGGGTTATATACGCCCCTACCAGTTCCAAGCAGACCTTGGGATTCAGTCAGTATTGACTTTGTCCTGGGATTGCCCAGAACACAGCGGGGTTATGATTCAGTGATGGTGGTGGTGGATAGATTTTCCAAAATGGCTCATTTTATTCCGTGCCGTAAGACTAGTGATGCCACATATGTGGCACACCTCTTCTTCACATAAGTAGTTCGATTACATGGCTTACTGAGGACTATAGTTTCAGACAGGGATGTGAAATTTACAGGACATTTCTGGCGCACCCTATGGAAAAAGCTGGGCACACAGTTAAATTTCAGTTCTGCGTATCACCCGCAGACTGATGGACAGACGAAAGTAGTTAAGAGAAGTTTGGGCAATTTATTGCAAAGTTTGACAGGAGAAAACTCGCGATTGTGGGATCGAGCTCTGGCCCAGGCCGAATTCGCTTACAACGATTCGCCCAATCGGAACACGGGTCTAAGCCCATTCCAAATCTTATATGGTATGCATCCGCAGGGAGTACATGAATTACGGGACTTAGGACAGCTGGAAAGGAGGAGTGCAGACGGGGAAGATTTTGCCGAAGCAATGAACGAACTGCACAAGAAAGTTAAAATGAAGTTACAGGACAGCACACAGAGATATAAACAACATGTAGATATCAAGTGACGTGAAGTACATTTCGAGGTTGGAGACGAAGTGCTTGCGCACTTGTGTCGGGAAAGGTTTCCTAAGGGAACGTACAACAAACTAAAGTTCAAGAAAATCGGCCCATGCAAAATCCTTCGCAAATTTTATGCAAATGAATATGAAATTCAGCTGCCACCTGATATAGGCATATCGCCCATATTCAACGTGGCAGACCTGTTTCCATATCATGCCCAGACAACAGACGAAAACATGGTACAGCCGCAACGGACACCCAGTTCGAGAGCAGTCTTTGGAAGAAACAATTACCGTCGGTTAAGACTCACGAAATTGAAGGAATTATCAACACACAGGTAGCCAAACGGACGCGTAGAAAGGAGTATCTGCGCTATCTTGTCAAGTGGAAGGACCGTCCCCTAGAGGACAGTTCTTGGCTCGACGAAGCACAGATTCGAAGGGCAGGATACTCGGTGGAGGAGCTCATGGAACGGAGCAATGGGAACTCTCTTTCACCCCGGCAGCCTGATGCAGGAACATCTGGTCGACAGGGTGAAGACCGAGACCGGAAGGACAAAGTTTCAGAAAAAGACTGGGAAGGTTAAACAGTTCATGGAAGGACAGCAAGACTGTCAGGTTTTTTTTTTTTTTTTTTTTTTTTACAGTTTCATTTTATTTTCTTACAAAGGTCAATCACAGTCTGTTTAGTTTCTGTTGGGAAATTTTACTTAGCTTACTTTACTGTAGCTATCAGTAATTAATTGTAGTTAATAAATTAGATTAGTGCAAATAATGTATTCAAGCATCCCTCTGTGGGACTGTAGTGACAGATAGGCAAAGTTAGTTTTATAAATTGTCGAACAGAAACTGGAAAACAAGAAAGCATAACTTAATAACCAAATGTACAAGGTAACTGCTGACAGTTATCTATCGAATCACCTCAACATGTATAAATGGCAAAAACCGAAATCCTACAGGGGTTCGGCAGCTAGCAAAAAACAATCATACTCAAGAAATAGACAGAGAAAAATAGTTTCTTTTTTCCTTCATCTAAGAATTCCTGTGTACTAACAAATGTATGGACAGCGTATTTAAATTCTTTACATTTCAAAGTTTCTGAGAATTAATATTTTGCATAAACTAAATCCATAGATATATACCGTGACCGAGAGTCACTAACAGAAGTCATATACATGTAAACAATACATAGTCAATTAATCAGTGCAGGTGAAGAACATAGGGACGACAGCCCAAACAACCAAGCCCTCGACAAGTCCAGTCGAATAAACTACAGACGTGAAGCAGAGTAGTGAAATCTAGAAAACATAATGACCCCAGGTCAAAGCCGGGTAAGAACAAAACCAGAAAATCGATTTTAAACATTTGTAAATTCAAAATATATGCATATATATTACAGTGCAGGCCAGTTATAGTCCAAAACGATTACAATGAAACTCGACAAGGGTTCAATGAACCACTTCTACAAATGAAAGACGTGACAACGGATTTAAAAGGAGCCACGGCCACGGTTGGGATAATCTAACCCTTAATCTTTATAATGACCACGATACAGACACAATATTACAGTGAAGAACCGAAGGCCACCAGGGCACCATAACCATCAAGAACCAGCAAGCGACTACATGCTAACTAACAGACCCAAAAGCCAGCTGAATAAACAAGTATAGAGCTACCCGGAGAGTAAGCGCAGTCTGGTACGAGGGGCCACGGAGCCGTCACCTGAAAAGGGCAACATGAGAGCACGTTAGGGTTTATACAACCCAAACCCTGAACTAAAAGACTCGACCAGCAATATATATAACAAAGGATTGAAATAATTGAAAAGACGAAGAACAGAGGAGAGGGAAGACTCGTTACCTGAGGGTGAACGTCGCCACTGTTCGTCAAGACCGAAACCTGACCACGGAGGGGCCACTTTGGTCAATCACCATTCGAAAAATAGTAAAGGAACTATAGCATGGAGTGAGAAGTTACCTGGACGAGAAGGGGGATGCCGAGAGAAGCTGTTGCAGAGCCATCGAACGCACAGAGCCACTGAGCCTACCAGAACCCTCCACATTGAGAAACAACGACACGATACAACGCCATTGACCAAAATAAATCAACAATCACAGAAACAAATTAATAGTTGACCGAGCAACCCATAGAAGAATCCGATAGCAAAAATAAAAAAACCCCTGGTAAAGTCACAACTTACCGACAGATGTGTGAACAAATTGTACAGGTGGAATCACAGTGAAAAACCCAACAGTTGAGCGAGAAATCCATAACAAATCGACGGGGAATCAACTGGTAGCCAGAGACAGAGCCGAGCTCAAACCAGGTCGCAGAGCGAAGAAAAGCACAGTGAGAAATGACAATGAGCGCGAAGTAAACCCATCAAAAGGGCAACCGGAGGATTAGGGTTGCAGCGTAAACGAGGTGGACAGGTGTTAGTCGGAGAAGGAGCAAGGTACTGGGAGGTAGGTAGGTAAGTACCGCCGAAGTAAATGCCGGATCGAGCCCAAAGATTATTAATCGACCACAAATAACATAACATATCCAAAATTACCGTGAGTAGGTGAGCTGGAGAGGGGCCGCGTGGATGGGTCGCATCATAAAATTATCTAAAGCATTGCCACCAAAAATCAAGGACAAATATATGACTTTCTTGTCTTCATTTGCAGATGCATTTGCTTGGGACTATTCTGACTTAAAGACATACGATACCAGTATAATTCAGCATACTATACCCATCAAGCCCAATTAGAAACCATTCAGATAGAAGTTGAGAAGGCTAAATCCGAAGCTATTGCCATCAATTGAAAAGGAGATAAACAGGTTGTACAAATCAGGGATCATTGTTCCTATCGGATTTTCGGATTGGATCTCTAATTTGGTGCTTATACGAAAGAAGATAGGTGAGATTCACTTGTGCATTGATTTTATAAATCTCAATAAAGTTTCGTTGAAAGATAACTATCCGCTTCCCAAAATGGACCATATACTTCAAGGAGTAGTGGCAGCATCTTGTATGTCACTACTTGATGGTTATTCTAGATATAACCTAGTTTCTGTCCATGAACATGACCAATTCAAGACACTGTTCAACTCTCCATGGGGAACCTTTCATTACGCTAAAATGCCTTTCGGTTTGAAGAACGCAGGTGCCACATTTCAGCATGCAGTGGACTTGGATTTCGCAAATGAGAAGGATGTCTTTTTGGTGGTGTACCTGGATGATTTGGCGGTGTTTTCCAAATCTGATGAACACATGTACCATCTAAAAACTATCTTTCAAAAGTGCAGAAAATATGGCCTATCACTGAATCCGAACAAGAGTTTGTTTTCCATGGAGGAAGGAAAACTACCTGGGCACATTATCTCAAAAGATGGCATTTGTATTCACCCAACACATGTACAAGTGATTTAGCAAATCGATCTGCCCCGAAATAAGAAAGAGATTCAATCTTTCAATGGTAAAATGAATTTTCTATGCCGCTTCAGACATAGTCTTATTGAGCACCTAAGAGAGATTACAAACATGCTTAAGAAGGATAGCCAAGTGAAATGGATGGAGGAGGCTGTAAAGTCTTTCAATTTAGTCAAATTGGCTCTTTCTTCAGCTCCAGTTCTCGTTAGCCCAGACTACACTCAAGATTTCATATTGTTTTCATTTGCTTCGGAGCATACTATGGCAGCAATGTTATTGCATAAAAGAGATGATCATGAAAGACCCATTACATTCCTTAGCAGACCTATAAGAGATGCAACCTTAAAATACAACATCATTGATAAGCAAGCCCTTGCACTTGTGAAAGCGTTGAAAGATTTTCGGGTATATATTCTACATTCTCATATTTTGGCCTATGTTCCTAACGCTACTGTCAAAGATGTTTTAGTGCAGACCAATCCAGAAGGCAAGTGCCCACAAAGCTTGCTAAAGTATAGGGACTGGAAAAGTTAATGGCCGAATCAAACTTGCAGGCCTTGGACATAAATCTGATCGCTACTATGTCCAATGAGATTGAGGAAGGATCGTCAATTCAGGTATCTGAAATGTGTGCTCTTTCTTCGTGGTATTCAGATATCATATATGTGCTTAAAAATTTGTCACCACCGCCCAGCATGACTAGAAATAAAGCGAGAACACTCAAATTGAAGGCTGCTAAGTTTCCATTCTAAATTCTGCACTGTATTGGAAAGATCCCGATGGCGTTCTGTTAAATTGCTTGGTGGAAAAGGAAGCAAAGAAGGTCATGGACGACTGCCACCAAGGAGACTGTGGTGGTCACCTTTTTGGAAATCAATAGCAAATAAACTTCTGAGAGTGGGGTACTCTTGGCCGACATTGTTTGCTGATCTATATAAGATGGTCAAGAGTTGTCATAAGTGTCAGATTTTCGAAGGAAGGTAGAAGTTACAGCCTTTACCACGTAAGCCTATTGAGGTGAGTGCCCCTTTCCAGCAATGGGGGTTGGATTTCATTGGTGAAATTCATCCCGCTCCTTCTTGTTAGCACAGATGCATCCCCATAGCTACAAATTATTTTACGAAATGGATTAAGGTAATTCCCAGTAGATAAGCTACAGATGCCGTAATCATTTCATTCCTTGAAAATAACATCTTGTCTCGCTTTGGTTGCCCCAATAAGTTAATCACTGATAACGCAGCAGCTTTCAAATCAAAAAGGATGGTAGAGTTTTTTCATAAATATCATAACATTTTGGGTCACTCAACCGCCTATCATCTGTAAGGCAATGGATTGGTGGAATCTTCTAATAAGTCATTGGTCAACATCATCAAGAAGGTGCTGGAAATAAACAAGAAGAGCTGGCATAAGAGGTTGGTTAATGCACTTTGGGCAGATCGGGTCAGTCAAAAGAAATCCATTGGTACGTCACCTTTTGAGCTTGTGTATGGAGTTGACATTGTGTTTCCTACCTCTCTCGTAGCCCCAGTAGTCAAGCTTCTTCAGGAGGTCGGCAATGAAGACGATCCTATGCAGAGAAGGTTGAATCAAATGGTCCACTTGCAGCAGACCAGAGAAGAAGTCTTCCAGAACACATCCAAGTTGCAGGAGAAGATTAAGAAAATTTATGACAGAAAAGAAAAGGTGGACAAATTCTAGTTGGATGATGTGTGCTGAAGTGGGATGCAAGAAATGAGGAAAAAGGTAAGCACGGTAAGTTCGAGAACATCTGGAAAGGTCCCTTCAGGATTGCAGCATATGATTTTCTTCTGAAGGAAATGAACGGGGAAGATTGTTTAGGAGGGCATATCAATGGTTGGTTGCTCAAGCGGTACCATTTCTGAGTTATTAACGCTGCTTCCACTATCATTATAAATACCATCTTATTTTAGTTTTGTTTGAGTTTGTCAAGTTAGTCTTCAAGTCATTTCAATATCAAATTTGAGTGAGTTTTTTTTGGTCATTTTAGTTTCATAAATGAGTTACAATCTTTTGTTGTTTGTCGAAATAGTGACTCCATAGTCCAATGGACAAAGGAACTATCTAGCTCTTCCAGAGATCTGCTATTCTTGGCACCCCTAAGGAGCTACCATCCCCCATTGGACCCAATTTTAGAGTCGTTCTTGTCAGTCCTCCATCAGAGATAAAATCTCTTTCTACATTTCATTTTTAGGAGTCCCGCTCCATTCACTCAGCTTCATTCCGCTAGGCGCATGCCATAATCTAACAGAAAAGGTCATGTTAGTCATTTCCCCTCATGCTTGGCACCTCCTAGCTTAAGTCTTTTGTCATTGTTCACTAAAGTCCATGACAGTTAATGTTTGATCTTTTAATGGACAAGAGTCCTTTTTAGTCATTAGATCTAGGGATTAGTCAATTTGGTCTTCAACCATGTCCAATAAAGCCATGTAGCCCAGGGGGGGCCCTTACAAAGTTATGATTCAAAGAATTTCATCGTCATGTTGACAAATTACGATTGTTCTTCAAAAATCTATTTTGAAGAAAAGTCAAACAATGTGTCATTTGTGATAATTTTCAAAAAAAAATTCAGTTGATTTCTTCAGGCATATTTATGGTTTCTTTGGTCAAATGCCCTGTCATACAACCCCTGCAAAAGTGTTGAAAATTTCATCATTCTAGCTAAAAATTCAAAGGGAAAAGTGAAATTCAATGTTGCATTCAATCAGTGAAAAGTGAAACACAAAGTTATTCATCCTGAGAAGAACAAGCTCCCAAGAGACATCACAAAAGTGGAAAACATGTTAGGGATGAGCCAATTACCCTCACAGAATTGCAGGCCTGCCCTCTTGCTATGTCATGTTTGCAGCATCTATCATGTTTTGAATTTTGTCAAAGGGTGGCTAATGTTCCAGTTCATCATGAGTTGGCCCATATTTTTGTGCTTCACCTACATGGAGGTCACTCTATCTTGGCCGCTGTCACCTTCACACTGACACCGAAAACTATCTCATTAGCAACCATCATACTGAACGTTGGAGAATAGTGGCACAAGAAACAAAAGGTGGATAGGCAACATTATGAGCCTTACATCAAGGCCAGTTTCCTGAGGTAGCTCCAAAAAGTATTTCCGTTCCGATATTTGAAAGATGAGTACGCTCCACACATGAAGTTGATCATGAAATATTTCAGCTCTAAGGGGAGGTTCTCTCGTTTGTATGCCTATCACATCAAGTTGCTCATGCACTTTACCAGGGTAAGGGTGATGAACATCCCATATTTCATTTGTAGTAACATAGAGAAGATGAACACCTTCATGCAACACAAGACACCTCAGCAACAACTTAACAGTGTTTATCACTTTGCTCTTATTAAGATTTTGGTGGATCTTCAATTGGGATTGCAGGGCATTACTTGGGATGATTTCATCTCTCGTGACCTCTTTAGCACTTCACAGGTATTATCAAAGGCTGAGCATGAGATAGGTGGTCCTTCTCAGTAGTATGAGCACCATGGGACCACTACGATGCCAGTATTCGTCACCTATCAGAGAGGCAGTAGACATTTGTTTGTAGCAGAAAAGCGAGTGTTATCTCCACCCGGGGTGGAAGGGCCCTCGCTTATGACATTGGAAACATAGGTACAGGACAAGGGCAAGAGGCTCATGCATGACAAGGGGCCATTAGGTGAACAAGACGCTGACTTCATCCTCATTCACGATAATGATGTAGATGTCGAGAGTGCCAAACTTGGGAGGACCCTCCAGGAGCCAAAAACGGAGATCCAAGACTTGTCACTCAATTTGGAGAGGGCCAAGTGGATTATCAAGTATTTGGGGTAGAGGAACAAATATCTTTAGGACTAGCATGTGATCATGGAGTTGCAAAGCATCCGTGAGAATCGCCAAGCTGCCCAGCATAGGAGGATTGAGCTCACTCCATTAGAGTAAGAGATTAACAATGACCGAGAGTCTTAGCTTCAGCGGATCAACATCGACCTTGAGAGACTACTAGAGAAGGCCAACAAGGACCAAACCATGTTGAGGCAGATGGTTTATCACTACAAGATATGGAACATGAGTTCAAAGGCTTGGATAAGGAGTTTGAAGGCAAAATTGAGCAAAGCGACAAAGAGGCAAAAGAGGAAAAAAGAGCAAGATCGGCTCTAAATCTTGGCCGAAACCTCTGTGGCTAGCATAGCACTTCATAGAGGATCTCCAGCCTAATTTCAAGAAATTTGGGGCAATTTTGGTCACATGATAAATTTTGGTCACAACACAGGGTTTTCCTCCCTATGCGCCGTGCCACTGGCACGGTGCTTAGGATTTGGAGCTCCGAATCACAAATGGCTTGCATTTTTGGATTCAACATGAAAAATTATGCCTATTGGCGCATGGAAAAGAAATTTGGACATGATTTGAGTCCCCAGGATGTCAAAAACACTCAAAAAATGACCTCTCTGCCCCTATTTTAGCACACAGGAACCAGTCTTGGGAGAATGAATATTTGGAGGGGAAAATGAGCACCAAATTCAGAAATTCCACCTGGGTTGGAAAGTAGACAGGACAAGATTTCTGACAAGCACACTTGGGCACAATTTGGAGTCCAACGGGTACCTAAACATCACCTCCAAAGTGGCACGATGCATATAGATTTGGGCGCTGCGGATATAGAGAAAAAGGCCAAAATCACTTCTGCTTCACGACATTTCGATTCACGACTTTCTCCAAGTGGGCCTTATCATTTACATTACACATTTTTCAGCAACTAAGGCAAATTTCAAAGAGTTTGGCTTCTATCCAAGTGGCAAAGGAAGGCGAGCAGTCACCCAAGCCATTTGTCATTTTTGTAATGCTACACCTGTAACTAATGGTTGGCTTTCCACTTCCACTTTGTAAGGATTTTAAAAACTCCCCAACTCTTGGTCACTCTATTTCCTCATGCATAGTCTATTTATTGTATAAAAACCATTTGCAAAGGGTTGGTTGATTGTAATTTCTGGGAGACTGTGGGAGAGAAACTCAGTTCTTCATTGTATATTTTGGCAGAGGATTAATAAAAGACAGTGGCTCTGTTTCATGAGATTCTTGTGGCATGAGTGTAGAAAATGTGTTCTCTTTATGTTTCATATGTATTTTGTTATGTTTCACAGTTCATTCATATTCATTTTAGTGAAATTTTCTAAGTAGGATAAGGTAGAATTCATGTTTATTGCTCTACCTATGGGAAAGTTTCACATTCTGTGTTCTACTTCTGTTGAAAAGGATTCATGTGTCTATGCCCTTTTCACCCTGCTAGACAATATTTCCATTCTACATTATTTCAAATTCAATTTTCATAATTTCCACCTGTCTTGCCTCACAAATTAATCTGTTAATTTGTGTTAAATTTTCTACTCATTACTGTTCATTGGTCACATACCATCCCAGAAACTTAGTCAGTTATAAAAATTGCTTCTTTTTTCCATATCTATTTACTAGCCTAAAATCAATATTCTTTGTAAGTCATCTCAGACCATATTGTTTATCTATTCACTGAGCGTGACCCGGAGAGAGCCCTCTCCTGTTCTGGTAGGGCTAGCTACCAGACTGAGCGTGGTTTGTGGTTACCCTGAATTTTGCCTTCCTTCAGCGTAAGGCAGATTTAGGTGCTAACAATGACAATTGTCTTGTCCTGGGGTCTGGGAACTACTTCCCAGACATCATTCTTCCTAATAGACTCATATTCTTTAGTCATTACATCCTTCCATACATGATGCTTGATGACATCTGAGAATGATGAAGGCTCATTTTGTATCACCGTGCTCATGATGGTCAGGTATCCCTAATACCTGTTAGGTTTCTTACTTTCACAAAATGTTCCTCAGGGTGCACTGTGTCCTTTAGCATCATCAAGTAGCTCCCTAAGCCAAGTGGGCCTCTTCCTAGAAGAGGAAGGCTTAGGTGGGTCAATAGAATGCATGGGTTCCTCCATATTAGGCATTGTTACATCATCTGCCCATAGAATATTTGAAAATCTATGATCATGGAGCATGGCAAAGACAACTTACACAATAGTATGGTTCTTCCTTTCTGCCACACCATTCTTCTCAGGAGTATATGGTGTAGTAGTCTCCCTCTTAATGCTATCATCAGATATGTCTGAGTGAACCAACTGTAATATATTAGAGGTCTTTCTTTGGCTTGAGGGAAATGGTCCCCTTTTGATCTTTCCTTCAGCACATCCAAGACATACATCTTCTTTCTCTACTTGGAATTTGGGCAAGCTTGTTACCATTTGTATTATATCGAGTAGAGCTTTGTAATGAAGGTGGGCAAACCTCCGATGCCAAAGTTTGGACTGAAGAGATGTGTCACAAGACATGAGACCCAGTGGACTTCCACTGACTTGACATAATGAATCAACATGAAAACCAAGACTAAAGGCATTTTTAACATTATTTTTCCATACACATACCTTGCCATTGCTGAAGGTCACCTTGTAGTTCTTGTCTTCCTTTGCTGATATGGACACCAGATTATTTTTGAGGTTAGGTACATATAATACATCCTATAAGTGGAGTGTATTGGCCTGATTCATTTGAGAGAGACATTGCCTACACATTTCATGGGATATTTCATATTATCTCCAAGGACAATTTTCAGGTTTCTTTCTTTCTCTATTAGATTATGGCGAACATCTTTGTAACTAGTGAAGTGCCTCGAGGCACCACTATAAATGAGAAAAATTCCCATTGAGTCCGATGGAGCAGAGGTAGATAGAGCAGCTAGTAGATAATATTCATCCTACTTATTTTCAACAATGTTGGATTCATACCTAGAATTTCTAGCCTTTTTGAATGATTTTCCTCTTCCTTGACTTTTAGCACTATTTTTACCTTTGCTATTGAATTTGACATTCCTTTGATTGCCATGAGAGCGATTTTCATCATAGTCTCAGTGTGTTTCCTTTCTATCAAGGCACTCCCTTGCATAGTGGCCTGCTTTGTCGCAAATGTAACATCGTCCTTTTCTTCCACCCTTAGGTCAAGCCTTTCTTTTTTATTTAGTCCCAAAAGTGTTTCTTTTCTTAGCATCAGAAGAAAAAGTAGTAGGAGGACCTTAAGGAATGGGCATTTCTTTCTCTTCTACCCTTGTTTCTTCTTGAATGCATCTAGCCATTAATTCCTCGAAACCAGGAATTACATTATTTTTCAAAAGAGTAGTCCTGAACACATACTATTTGGATAGTAATCCTCCAAGAGTTGTGAGTGCCATTTCCCTATCAGTAATAGTTTCCCCAATATATAGGATATCATTCCTGATTTCGGTGATCCTTAAGAAGTATGCTTGCATACTCTCATCTCTACCCTTCTTAATTTCCTTCAACTTATTTCTAAGAAACAAAACTTGATTTGCATCATTAACTTTAAATAAACTCACCAGTCTATCGTAGATTTCCTTGGAGGTGTTCATGTCAGAGATGTATGCCACCAAGCGCTTATTAATAGAGTCCCAGATGATCTTCTTCGCTTTGACTTCTTTGGTTTTCCATTTGTTCCTAGCAGCAGCGGATGGATTTGATGGAAGCTCAACAATATTGCCTCTCACATGGTCTAACACTCCTTGATATTCTAGGGTTAGATCGTTGGACATCTTCCATCCATGATATTTAGTTTTCTCACGAAGCTTGTTGTCAGTAGGAAAGAGTGATGAGGACCCCATAGTTCTTTTAGGATAGCCTTGCCAATCTTCACTTCATTGATTGCTCTTGCTCTTGCTCAGGGTTTGTCCTCACCTCAGCTCTAATACCATGTTAAGTTATGGTATGTTCTATGCTTATAACAATTTACCTATCTTTCTTATTATTATCCACAGATTAGTAATCACATGTACATAAAGTAAAGAGTAGATAGAACATTAAACGATAGATAGAAAACAAGCCAGGACAAGAGACACAAGATGTGGCGGCTACCCAAGGACAAACCCAAATGTGGGGAAACCCTTTGATCAAATTTTCCTTTATCTTTAATAATCTAGTAGAGAGAAATAGTACATAACTTAGATTTGCATTAGCAACAACAAACCCTAGATCAGTCCCAAACTAGGGCAAACAATATATCACAAACCGACCATTGGATCAGCTTGATTCCACCACCAAAAAATGCATCCCTCAGAGAAGATCCAGATGGACCTACAATGTAATTTTGAGGAGGGATTCTTCTAGTCTACAGTGGTCAAAATTTGGTTCTGCAATTGCTACCCCAAAACTGCATCCTTCCTTCCACATATGTGAGAGAGAGTCTCTTCTCTACGCAGTAGAGAAGAGCCTCTTTTCTGTGCAGGAGAGAGAGAGATGTGATGAGATGAGTGAGTGAAAATGAGGAAAACTCCTCCTGTATTTATACAAAATAGTTGGTGTTTGAATAGATGATACTATTGGGGTTCTGAGCCTAAATTAATTTGAGGTTGGCTTGATAATAATTCTGTCATCAAAATAAATTCATATCTCCATAAATACTTATTGAAATCAGATGATCTTCATATCAATCCTACACCTCTCAATGAGAGGAATCTAATAAAAATATTAGCAGCCATGAATAAGATGACCCACATGTAGTTTGGCCCTAGTTGCCAATTTTAACACTCCCTCTCAACTAGGGAGAACTCCATCTGCAATCTGTCTGCCGGTCACTACCTAAATGGAAAGTAATTTCTTTTATATGAAAAAGGAGTCCTTTATCATATTATGGATCGAGTTGTGGTTATAGATCGAAAGAAAGTAAAGAACGTAAGTAGATGGATGAAAGAATCATTGGAAGCTATGGTCACTGATCTTGGGAAATAAAGAAATAAACCATGATGGATGCTATTGTGAACGCAGTGACAATGCATTGCAAGAAGGTCAAGAGTACATGGAGCAAAGTGTTGGAACTTCATCAATAGTGTGCAAGAATGAGAAGCATGGAACCTCAACAAGCGACTGCATTGGTCGAGTTGGAACTTGGGTTCATTCATTGGAACATGGAGATTGGAGCTTCAATTCATAAATTGATACCCAAATCCTGACCAAGCCAAGTAGGTTGAATCCTAACATTGTGACAAAACCCCAAAATTAGGGTGGAACCCATGGGGTGGGCCTTGAGAGAAATGTATATGCCTCAATTCACGTGCCATCATTAAATATTGAAATTTGGACAAGAAGCGATCAAGCGGATGAGAGGATAACGTTCACCCTCTGTATGTCATTTTATAGGTACATGTAGAGTAAAACTTTGGGATTTAGAGGCATGAGTTCATTTGGTGCAGTTAGAGGTGGGAGAGTCAAAAGACGTGGGCCAATAACCCTTAGGTTTAGGTAATTGGGCCTTGAGTGCTCAAATTTGATCCGACCCAAAAATCAATCATCATTAAGTGGTATGAGAGTAAGGAAATATTTCCTATAAAATGAAGGAGAAAAATATCATGTTACCGTTGGATAGAATTTGTTTCGGTAATTCCAAAATTGTCATTGTTGGTGCAATAATAAAGAGAAGGTAACCAATGTAACATCCTATTGTAATTAAAATAATCTGTTGTTTGATGGTTACCATTACTAGTGACTTTATTAGGATGGGATAAATTGATTATATTTGTGAAAGGATGTTTAAATTAATAAATAACGTTGTTGGTTTTATTTCTGGAAATCATGATGGTTGACGCCAGAGTAGATGAGACTTGCCAGAATTTGAAAAGAATCGGATTCACTTTGATTTTCCTACATTTAAAGATATATTGATATATATGATATGTCTGTGGGAGATAAAAACCGAGGATAAAAGTGTTGCAAGGAAAAAAGCATGATTTTGCTTTCAAGAAAAAGAATTGAAAATCCTAGGCTAAGGGAAAATAGATCCCGAGAAGGCAGGATGCTGCCATGGAAACATTTGTGAGCTTGACAATTTTAAATAAACATTATCAAGGCTCAGTAGAGGTCATTGAGGCCTCACTAGTTATCATAGCTTGGGGGAAATCATAGGTGATTCAAGGTTGGGTGGTTTGGCGTTGCAAGCCGTAGATTTTCAGCATGGGAATACTTCTTAGAGGATCCTGTACACACCGAAAATATCAATAGTATTCATATTGATGTAATTATGTAAACCGTAAATGCATGAATTATTGTTATGATGGTTTGTGTTTACATACTGGTTTTAGAATGCGTAGGTTGAAAATTGCATGCTTAAAATATACTGTAGAATTTATGTTGAAGCTATTACAAAATTTATTGATTTATGGATATTATTATGTAGTAGGTAGGTTGTTGAATTAAGTGGGACTTGTGTTTTGAGTTAGTCATTAACTAAATGTATGCATGATTTAGGTTAACCATACATTATATGTAGGCATGATTCAAGTAATTAGTGTGCATGGAATATACTAGAATTTGTTTTATAATTTCATGCATCCCTAATACAAATAGTGGTAATAAAGCAAACGAGCAAGTGAATATTCTTAATGTTATGCATGTTTGATTTCAAGTACATGTATTACATTGCAAACTCAATTAAATGTATTGAAATATTGGTTGAGTAAAACAATTAGAGCTATCTATAGAAGGAAAACATGTAATTCATTTAAACGATTTAAGAAGATGCATGCAGTAGTATAAACAACAATAAATATAGGACATACAAGTAGCTGCATATATTGATTGGGAAGAGTTAATAAACATAGGTTGAATGCATGTTGAGAAATTACTAGAAAATCTCATACTTACTATTGTAGATGCATGACATAAAGAAGAATAGGGGAAATCCTAGTATAGCCCTTGGGAAAGAAATTGTTTATGTAGATGGTGAACTCACTTTAGAATATTACAGATAGTTACAAGTTGGGTTAGGAGGAATGAACACTTATGGTTCAAATAGTGAATACTTAAAAAAAATATATATAGTAAAAGGAAATCAAATCATGAAATTCAACTAGTTTCTATGAAAGATTACCTAATCAAATTAAAACACCCTACTGAAACTAGTGAACCTAGTTGGGTATGGGAAATTGATTGATAGTATGATCTAGTTCCCTGTCGTGAGGCCTAATTACAAGAAATCAACTGATAGTTTATCTTTTCCAGAGATCAAAACTCATTAGAAATATATAGAAAATGACACGCAGACTATTCCAAATTGTATAGATAGTTAAACCATTCTCGACTAGTACTAGGAAGTTCTCATTAAAACAGTAAAGAAAAACTAGAAGTACATTAACAGTTCATCGTTTCGTAAATAGAGTCTTACATACCAATCAAATTTCAACCAATCCACCTAAGGCCTGATGCAACCCAGTAAGAGGGTAGAAGGGAATGAACAACATTATAGAAGGATTCTAGAATTCCAGAGAATTAAAACACTCACCAGACCATGAAAGAAAATTGATAACTTAGTTCACTCATGAAGACCAGAAAATATACATAGATAATATTCTAGTATGCCTTCATCTTGCCGACCAACCAGAGATCAACTGACTAGGTTAAGGATAGTCACGAAACTACAAAGCACAAGGGTTTTCATAGACATACTTAAGAAAGAAATGGACACCCAAGATAAACATTCACCTAGATTCCAATGGAATAGAGGCATTAGGAATAATATTCGCAAGCAGAAAATCGCAATGAATGGAGGAATCGAAGCCAAGAGATCACCAACTTGGAACTAGAAAGTGAAAGTTAAAAGATGAGCACCCAGTATCTGTCGAGAGCATTCAAATAATATTTCTCAACTGTGTTTACCTCTAAAAGTATCACAAAACCATATTACCTGAAGAAAAATTGTTAATAACTTGAATGAATATGCGAATATGTATGCGAAGTTTCAGAGGTTCATTACAAATGGTATCAGAGCAAAGTTCTACTATGGAGCCTTAATATGGGCATCAACGATAGGAATTGTGTCTACAAAGATAAAAATAAATTTTTTTGTGGTATGTTTTATAGGTTCGTTACCAATGGTATCAGAGAAAAGTTATACTCTGGAACTTGAATATGGGCATCAACGTTAGGAATTGTGTGCACAAAAATAAAATTAGAGGCATGGTTGGTTTTATGTATTTTAGGTTGTTTTGTAGGAAATTTAAATTCTCAACAATAATCGAAGAACCTCCGCCAACTAGCACAGAGGGAGAGGAACTATATGTGGAACTAGGGGGAGAAGGAAGCGCAACCCTATCCTCCCAGTTGGTGGATATGATAAATACCCTACAACTGGAGTTGGCCCAGCATCGTAATAGTAATGAGAGGCTTTTGAAAGCCGGTGAAGAGGAGGAAAATTTAATTAGAGACTAGATACAGAAGCCCAACCAGAAGAGTGTGCACACTGAAGTCATGAAAAAGACAGAGTCTGATAAGTTTGGAAGTCGAGGAGGCTTTGATCCCGAGTTTCTGAAAGTACATAAGAAGTGAAGAAAATCAGAGTTACAAGGTGAATTTAGGAAGATCAAACCACCAGTGTTTGACGAGGAGAACAAGGAGGATGTGGAAGCATGGTTACTAAACATGATTAACTACTTTCAAGTATATGAATATGAAAGCAACCTAAAGGAACACTTGGCAACCTAAACTTTGGTGGGAGGAGAGGAAGAGTGTTCGAATGTTAGAGGAAAAAATAATTTTGTGGAGGAATGTCATAAGAAATTCAAGTCACATTTTCTAAGTGAATGGTATTAGGATGACAATGTTGAAGAGTTCCATGAGTTGAATTTGGGGGAAATACCCATTGATGAATTTGTAAATAAATTCACCAACTTATTGAGGTACATGCCGTATTGCAAGGACAAAAAGCAAAAATTCACTATTTTATGAATTGTTTTCCAATATCCTATGAAGATAGAATTGAGTTTGATAACCCAAGGACCATGGACGAGGTGGTGAGGAAGGCCCAATTATGTTATCGACAATTTAAAATTAAAAATGAAGGTTGCAATATGTGAAGGACTAAAGATGGTAGCATAGTTGGTGTGGGGAGGAAAAAACATAAACCACTCTACCTGAAGAATTTTGGTAGATATCATCAAATAAGGAAGGGGTTAAAGGAGAAGTAACCTTGTTAGCTCAATCTTATATGGGTTTGAAAGTGACAAAATAGAACAATCAAAAAATTGTACTCCCAAATAACTATTAAAATATTGGGGATACAGAGAGACACATATGACGAGGGACTGTCCATACAACCTCCTATCCCTCCAAAACATCCAGATAGTTCGTGAGTCCATCACTGTTAATGATGTTGCGAGGAATATATCGAGGATCAACATAGCCTTGGAGAATCAACAAGCTCAACATCAGGCTACTGTGTTGGAAATTGAAGCTAATATCTTAAGCCAATATGTGTCTATTTTCATAGATCTTGGGGCTTACAGTCTAAGTTATGTCAACCGCAAAATTGTAGGAAAATGCAATCTGAAAATGAAATTTTTTAGAAATGCATGGGTAGCTCAACTCGCAATCAGAACCAAGCAGAAAGTGAACAAACACGTGAAACAATGACCAAGTGATTTTAATGGGTATTCCTCAATGGTAGATTTGAACCCTCTTCCACTCAGGTCTTATGATTTGTTGATTAGTATGGATTGGTTAGAACAACAAATCGTTGTTATAAATTGTGTAGGAAAAATAGTGGTATGTGTTGGTATGGATGGAGTCCCTAAAATAATTAGAGGGAAAGAAAAACCCATATCATTTCGACAGATTTCAGAATTGCAGCATAAATGAAGCACTAGTAAAGGCTTCCAATTATACTTGGTATAGGTGGAAACTAGAACATAGCCGGTTGAACAGGAATATCTAGACACTGTACCTATCATTAGGGATTTCTTATATGTTTCTCCAGAAGAAATTCTTGGATTACCCCCATCTCCGGATATAGATTTTACTATAAATTTAGTTCATGGAGTCCTTCCTATGTCCAGAGCTCCATATCGTATGAGTACCCCAGAATTATTAGAGCTAAAGATGAAGTTAAAAGAATTGTTGCATAAGAGATATATGAGACACAACGTTTTGCCCTAGGGTGCTCCAGTACTATTCGTAAAAAAGAAGGATGGTACATACAAAATGTGTATTGACTATCGATAACTGAACAAATTAAGAGTTAAAAACAAATATCCCCTACCAAGAATAGATGATTTATTTGATCAATTCATAGGTGCCACTATCTTTTAAAAAATTTACCTGAGAACGGGCTATCTTCAATTGCATATAAAGGAGGAGGATGTCTAGAAAACAAACTTATAACACGGTATGGACATTATGAGTTCGTGGTGCTACTCTTTGGCCTGACCCTGCAATGTTCATGTGTTTGTTGAAAAATGTACTACACAAGTACCCAGATCAATTTGTGCTCGTCTTCATTGATAACAGCCTTTTGCATTCAAATAACAAAGAAGAACATCAAGAACACCTAAGGCTCGTGTTGCAGACATTAAGAGAGCACAAATTGTATGCAAAAGGAATTAAGTATGATTTTTTTAAACCCAGGATACAATACTTAGGACATGTCATCTTTAAGGAGGGGTCCACGATTTACCCAAAGAAAGTTAAAGCTCTTTTAGAATGGCTAGTACCGAAGGATGTATCTGTAGTTCATTCCTTCATGGAGATAGCTGGGTACTATTACAGATTTTTGAAGGAGCTCTGCAAGATGGCATACCCAGTCATCTGATTATAGAAAAAAGGAGTGAAGTTTGAGTGGATGGGAAAATGCCAAGAAAGCTTCAATAAATTGATGGAAATGCTGACAATTTCTCGTGTCCTATGGATAGCAGATCCGGATAAGGTGTTTATGGTATGAACAGATGAATGTCTAGAGGGTTTAGGTGGGTTACTTCTGCATGAAAATGATGTTGTAGTATATGAGTCCCAGAAATTGAAGAAAGCTAGAAAAATTATGTTGTTTACGACCTAGAATTAGTTGTGTTAATTCATGCCTTAAAAATGTGGAGGCATTATCTACTAGTAAAAAAGTTTTTTCTGGTGACCGACCACATCAACCTTAAATACTTTTTCAGTCAACTTGACTTGAATATAAGACACACTAGGTGGTCAGACTTCCTTAGCAAATTTGAATTCGAAATGAAACATATTAAAACGAAGGAGAACAAAATTGTTAATGACTTAAGTTGGAATTTTGATGCTTTGATTTCTTATATATGAAAAGGTGTAAGGACAAATTTTTAGGAATAGGTAAAACTAGCCAGGAAATAGGATCCACAGTATCAAGAGTTGTGGAAAAAAATACGTCAAGGGAAAAAATTTGGGTATGGGGTAAATTCTCAAGGATTGATCATCTACCAAAGTAGATGGGTGTTTCCCAATGTGACTACTCTATAAAAATGATTTTATATGAACAACATAAGAAACCATATGCTAGCCACCCCAAATACTAGAAAATGATAACCACTCCTCAAAAATATTTTTTGTGGCTTGGAATGAAAATGGAAGTAGCTAATTATTTAGCAAAGGTCTTGCAATGTTTGCAGCTGAAAGTAGAGTACCAACACTCAGCGGGTCTATTAACTTCAATAGCCATTTCAGAATGGAAGTAGGAATTGATTTCCATTGATTTCATAATCACATTGCCAAAGAACAACTACTAGCACGATTCGATTATAGTAGTAGTAGATGTACTGACGAAGATAACACACTTTATTCCCATGCAATCTACTTTTGGTATGACACAAATTGAAAATATCTTCATGAAAATTATTTGTAGAATGCATGGGATAAGAAAATTGATAATATCATACAGGGACACAAAGTTTACCTCGAAATTCTAGAAAGCATTATTCGGAAACTTTAGTAGTAAACTAAACTTCAGTACTCCCCAGCATCCATAGAATGATGGGAAAACTGAAAGAAAAAGTCATGTTTTGGAAGGTATACTTTAAATGTATGTAATGGATAGACCCAGAAAATGGGAATACTTTCTGCATCTAGCTAAATTCGCCTACAACAGTTATCAGGCCTCTATTAAAATGAGCTCCTTTGAATCCCTTTATGGTAGAAAATGCTAAAACCCACCTAGTTGGAGTTAGCCAGAAGAAAAATTGGTCCTTAAACCAGAGGGCTTGCTTGAAATGGAGGAACCAATGAAGAAAATTCAGCAGAACATTAAAATCGCTCAAAACAGTGAAAAGATCTATGTCATTAAATAAAGAGTTCCTAAATAATTTTAGACCAGGGAGCATGTGTATCTAACAACCAAACCTCATTAAAGCACCTTGAGGACTACAATTTGTGCTAAAATAGCACCACGGTTTGGTGGGTCATTTGAACAACTAGACCGGATAGGTCCAATAGCATAACAATCAGCTCTACCTGCTCATGTTAAAGTACATAATGTATTTCATATGACATTATTAAAAAAATATGTTCATGAAATCTCTCATATAATTGATTGGCATCTTTTATACGTGGAGCCTGAAGGAGGCTTCTAGTACAGACCACTCCACATTTTAGAGTAGAGGGAATCCATAATGTGGAATTGGGCCATTTCTTAGGTTAAAGAGTAGTGGCGGCACTTTACGACTTAAGAGGCAAACAAGGAAAAGTAAGATGTCATGAAAGCATCATATCCAGGATTATTTTAACATAAATAAGAAACACTGAGGACGGTGTTAAATATTAAGTGGGGATGATGTAACACCCCCGTTGCAATTAAAATAATTATTTGTTTGATGGTTACCATTACTAGTGACTTTAGTAGGATGGGATAAACTAATTATAATTGTTAAAGGATGTTTAAATTAATAAATAAAGTTGTTGGTTTTATTTCTAGAAATCATGGTGGCTGACGCCAGAGTAAATGAGACTTGCTAGAATCTAAGAAGATTTATATTCACTTTGATTTTCCTAAATTCAAAAATATATGGATATATATGATATCTCGGCGGGAGATAAAGAGTAGGGATAAAATTGCTGCAAGAAGAAAAGCATGATTTTGCTTTTAGGAAAAGGAATTGAAAAGTCTAAGCTAAGGGGAAACGGATTCCCAAAAGGTAGGATGTTTCCAAGGAAAAATATGTGACCACGATAATGTTAAATAAAAATTATCAAGGCTTAGTATAGGTTAATGAGGCCTGGCAAGTTATCATTAACTCATGTGAATTAGAGGTGATTCAAGGTTGGGTTGTTTGGTGCTACAAGCCATATATTTTCAGGATGGGAGTACTGGTGAAGAACATGTATCCACTGAAAATCTCAATAGTATTCATATTGATGTATTTATGGCAGAAATAAATGCATGAATTATTTGTATGATGGATTGTGTTTATATACTAGTTTTAGATTGCGTAAGCTGAAATTTGTGTGCTAAGAATATACTTAGAATTTCTACTAAAGTTATTATGAAATTTCAAGATTTATGAATAAAATTATGTAGTATGTAGGTTATTGAATTAATTGGTTATTGTGTTTTGATTTAATCATTAATTATATGTATGCATGATGCAAGTTAACCATTCATTATATATAGGCATGATTCAAGTAATTAGTGTGCATGGAATATGCTCGAAATTGTTCTATAATTTCATGCATGCCTAATACAAATAGTGGTGCTAAAGAAAACACGCAAGTGAATATTCTTAATGTTATGGATGCTTGATTTCAATTACTTATATTATCGCGCAAACTCACGTAAATGTATGGCAATACTAGTTGAATAAAATAATTAGAGCTATCTATAGAAGGAAAACATGTATTTCATTGAAATTATTTAAGAAGATGGATGCGACGATATAAACAAAAGTAAATATAGGACAAATGAGTGGTTTCATATATTGATTGGGAAGAGTTACTAAACATAGGTTGCATGCACATTCCATACTTACTGTAAAACTCATAGTTACTTCTATAGATGCAAGACGTATAGAAAAATAGGGGAAAGCTTAGTATCGTCCTCGCGAAAGAATCTCTATATGTAGATGGTGAATACACTTTAGAATATTACAAATAGTTACAAGATGGGTTAGGAGGAATGAACAATTATGGTTCAAATAGAGAACACTTAAACAAAATATATAGTAAAAGGAAATCAAATCATGAATGTCAATTGGTTTCTATGATAGATTACATAATCAGATTTGAAACGCCCTACTTAAACTAGTGACCGTAGCTAGGTATGAGAAATCGATTGATAATATGATGTAGTTCCCTATCATGAGGTCTAATTAAAAGAAATCAAATTAAAATTTATGTTTTCTATAGATCTAAACTCATTGGAAATGCAGAGAGAATTAACAAGAAGACCATTACGAATTTTATATAAAGTTAAACCATTCTTGAACAGTTCCAAGAACTTCTGATTAAAAAAATAAAGAAAAAATGGAAGTACATTAACAGTTCATCGTTCTATACATAGATTCTTCCATACCAATCAAATTTCAACCGATGCACCTATAGCTGAACACAACCCAGTAAGGGGCTAGAAGGGAATGAAAGACATTAGACAAGATTCTAAATTCTAGAGAATTAAAAAGAGTCACTAGAATTTGAAATAAAATTGATAACTTAATTCACTTATGAAGAGTAGAAAGTATATATAGATAATCCTCCAGTACGCCTCAGGTTCGTCAACCAAGAAGGCATTGTCTAACTAAATTACGGGCATTCATACAATTGCAGACCCAAGATAGACATTCGCCTAGATTCCATCGGAATAGAGGTGTTAGGAATAATATTCGCAAGCAGCAAATCCCAGCGAATGGAAGAGTTGAAGCCAAGAGATCACCAACGTGGAAGAAGAAAGTGAAAGTTAAAATATGAGCACCGAGTATCTAACGAGAGCATTGGAATAATATTTCGCCATTGTTCTTACATGTAATAGTATCACAAAACCTTGTTACCTAAAGAAAAACCCTTACTAACTGTAATGAATATGCGAATATTCAAGGTGAACAAAATATGGGAAAATTCTTTTACGTGAGATAGCATAAGAAAACCATGTATTGTTAACCCTCCTAGAGACAAGACAAAAATGATTACTAATTATATACCAAGGGAACCAAACACTAGAACCCAAAACCATTTAAAATAAACCGCAAAAAAATTTACTTGGGTGCTGAGAAGAAGCCTGAGGGCTCGAATAAACTGATGGTCCCTGCAATTCTTTGGGATTTCCCCTACACTCGCATCCAAGAAATTATCAAAATACGTAATAAATCGAATGTCCCTTCATGAAATCTGAAAACTGGCGAGGGTATGGTGGGAAAATTGACTTCAACATTAAACTGTGGAAATTGCCTAATTCCAAAGTGGATGAGGACCAAACCCGATACCAACTTCTCGATAGTCCCTATCTATTCAGAACCTCCTTCGAAAGACAGGGGAGAAATGGAGCCTTCCATCACCGAAAAGGAAGTTGTGTTGTTCTCTAGTAGTAGGGCGAAGTGAAACCCTTGTGGTGGCAACAAGAAAAACCACATCAGGAAGTTAGGCATGAAGCTAAGGGATCAAAGGGGGACAAAGGACAATTATTTTTTCAAAGCCCTCGACAAAACAAAGAAATGAGTGAGAATGTGAAAGTAGGTAGCCAAAGACAGTTAAGGTTAGGCCTAAAAGACCAGAGCCTTAGATGTACATGAAGTGGATCTCAATCTTGGATATGACATCAAAATGATCAATCTTAAGAATTGTTCCCATGTACCAAGTTCACATGGGCATTGGGGTACAACACTGATGGGAATTTAGTTGACAAGAGGTTAGCTCTATTGGACAGTGAGACGATGCGAGCCAACTAGTGGGAAGAAGAGCTCATAGAGTGCCAACTGACTAAAAGGATAAAAGTTTGTTTTTCATCATAGTGGTTTCCCACTTATAAATGCATAACCTAACTTAGGTAGAGCGTTAATGGGAAAGTCTGGGGTGGAATGGTTGAATGTAAAGGGTGGGTAGTTAGGACAAAATAGAAAAAGGGTATAAAAATATAACCAATAGAATGGGGTTGAAACTTTTGGAATGTGCATGTGTAGGCAGACTTGGCATTAAAATGAAGGAGAGATAAACAATGACCTCCATTTAAATTGTTATACACTAAATGTATTTTTCACCGACCACTTGTCATAATCTTCACCATGCATATATGTGACACTATATAATAGTGGGCAGGCAGAGAAAAAAAAAATGGTGTATGTTTTAGAGGTTCATTACAAGAAATGTCTAATAGCCACAAGAGGAGAGGAATATTGATAGGTTGCAGATGATGTGAACTTAACATGCCAAATGATTGAGTGAGCTGAGAGATCTTGGTGAGGTTTAAGTGGAGGTTTGGTTGTAACTCACTACTCAGAAGGAGAAAAAGATCAAAAATACATGAGGAGAAAGATAACCAAAGCGAAAAGGAATGAGATGCATCAATGAAGGCACATGATCAAGAGATCATGAATATTTTCAACACGAAAGATTCTTTTTTTGTAAAATATTTGTAGACTCTACAAGGCATGATCTAGTCAAGGATGAGATTCCTCATCCTTTACTATTTGTTGCTTTATTTTTCGTTATAACCCACCTACAAAATTTCAGGTTGTTTCCAATCCATGCAAAATTAGGTCGAGAGAAGTTGCCATGGTAATCTATGTTAGGTCTAGTGCCATCATCCCTAAGAGGCCATATATAATCGTTTCCATTTAACAAAAGTAACCTTGTGTTGTAAAAAAATGCGTATGTTTATTATATTCCCCAAATCCCCCATTTGAATATGTGTCTATAATATTCTGGTATGAAATTTAGTTGTCAATTGAAAGAAACCAACTACAGGTAGGAAAGAGTACCTTGCAAGCTAACGTCATCGACCTTGGGCAAGAAATAAATTAGACTACACCTTACCTAATTGTGAAAGGGTCGAGAATTAATTGTGAAAGAGGGAAGAGTTTATGAAGGGAAGTGTTGAAACTTCGTAAACACTGGGAAAAAATGAAAATGAAAGAACCATGACAAATTGCCATGTTAGTTGGGCTATGTCCCAGAATATATTAGAGTTGTGGTGCATGCAGTGAGACCAAGCCCCTTACCAAGCCAAGCGGGCCAACTCCTAATATTGTAATGAAACCTTCACCTAGGGGTGGGACATCCAAGTTGAGAACCAAAGGAAATGTACAAGCTTGAATTCATGTGCCATGCATGAAGATTGAAATTTGGGTCAAATGAAATGAAGGGCTATGAGGATATTGTTGGACCTACATATGTGGTTATGCCAGTACCAATAGAGTAAATCTTTCTGATTTCGAGGCATGACTTCATTTCCTAGACCAAAAGGAAAGAGAGTCATATTTGATGGGCCCATAATCATCCTATTTAGGGATTTGAGCCTTGAGGAGTCAAATTTGAAGAAACTCAAAATCACTAAGTCACAAGTGCTATCATAGGAGGAAAACAATTCTTGCAGGAGGAATGAGGAGAAATTTCAGATGCGATTGGGTACAAGTTTTTGTAGAAATTCCTAAATTGTCATTGTGGGTTGAGTTGTCAAGAGAAGCGAGCAAACATGCAACAAACAATACAACAAAGAAATCTCAAGAGCTCATATAGGAGATGAAACTAAGATGCAAAAATATCGAGCGAGAAGATAGATCTTTGTGAGGTGTTAGTGGAGGCTTGGTCATAGGTCACTGCTAAGTATGAGCGGAAGATGAGTGATACATCATAAGAAATAAGTCTGAAGTGAATTGAACGAGATGTAATAATGAAGTAACATTATCAAAAGATCATGAATATTTTCAGGCATGGGAGTATGATGCAAGGGTCTACACCCCAGTGCAATTGAAAGTTATTCGAAAGCCTCCATAGGGATCTCATGGCACTCAAGAGAGAAAACACAATTCTTTTTTGTAAAATATCTAAATCTTTTAGAAGGCATGAGATGGTGAAGGATGAGATTCCTTGTCTTTTAGTTTTTTATGTTTTCTTTGGTTTTATAAGTCACTCGTAAAATGTCAACGCATGGCTAATCCATGTAAAATAAGGTTGAAATAAGAGACAAGTGTAATTTAAGTCACGACGATGAATCTTAGGCCAAAGAGGAAATATGTCATCATTTCCATTCAATGAAAGTATCCTATGTTGTAAATATGTGTGTATGTTCATTTCATGCCCCAAATTACCTATTTGAAATTGTGTCCATCAAATTGTGGTCGAAGTTTTCATTCTTGATCGAAATAAACTAAGTAGAGGGAGGTGAGTGTCCCACACAAAGTATGGTCACCGAGTTAGGGAAAGAAATAACTTGGTATATGGCTAATGCTATTATGAAAGGGGAAAGAATTCATTACAAAAGGGGTGAGAATGTCTTCACAAAAATGTTGGAATTTCTTCAATAGTGGTAGGAAATTACAAGGGCAAAAGCGAGGCTATGTGGGAGTTGAAGTGCATAGAGTGACACCCGACCTCAACCAAGTCATGTAGGCCAACCCTCGATGTTGTAACATAATGCTAACCTTAGTTTGGGACCCATAAGTCAGGCCCTAGGGGAAAGGGGGATGCAAAAGTTAACATTTCATTGTTAAAGATTGAAATTTGAATCGGTGAAAAAGTAAAGAAGAGGGTGAGGTTTTCCATGCGTATGGTGTTTTGCTGAGAGTAGAAGATTGAAACTTTGGGATTGAGAGGCGTGAGTTGATTTGTTGCACTAAAATGCATGAGAACCAAATTAGTGGGCCCATAACCTACAAATTCAAGTAATTGAACCTGAATGGGTCAAATTTGATCAAACGCTAGAGTTGGTCATCATCAAATCTGGTGAAGAAAACTTGATTATTACATAATTTAAACTTCTATATGGAGTAGATAAATAATTTTTTTCTTTCCTTTTGTTTTCACCATGTTGAATTCGTAACTTGTTGGCGTAATCTGAGCAAGGTTCAAGATCAAACATAATAGCAACCACTATAACGCCAAGAATATACTCAAGAGATTTTTTTCCAAACATACCTCAAATCTATGCCTTACCAACAGTTGAGACTTGAGAATGGTTGGAGATCTTACCCTGTGAGCCTTCTTTCTAGGGGCCAAACGTGTCTCAACATGGGCTATGCAACTTGGTTGAGAGGATAATATCCTATTGTGTCAAATACTCTTTAGCCTCGGAAGAGATAAACAAATATATTTTTTTATATTACAAATAAATGAACTAAAAAACCTTTTACCTTGGGGAATATATTTTTAGAAGCCCCTAAATTCATTTGAGATAAACTACGAGAAGCCCAATAAATTCTCAATAAAACTATGGGAACATTTATTAGGCCTATAGAAAATTTGGTATCAAGTTTCACATATTCTAAAATATATATGCACCGACCACAATTAATAAAAAAAAAATTAATAAAATAATTTCATACAAATCCCAAGAAAAAAAATAAAAATTAAATACATACATACAGATGGTTTTTATTGAATCGTCTAATTTATAAACAATTAATTATGTTGCACATTTTTAGAAAAATGACATTGATTCATCTTATAAAAATTATTAATCTTTTTATTAAAACCAACTACTTTTATGATATTGCATCAAAGCCAACTGTTCCGTAATGTGCAGGGTTTAGAACTGGCATTATCAAAACCTTTTATTTTTATCAACAATAGTGAGCGAAACTATTAACGCACGATAATGCACATACACCTTGCACTTCAGTTTGATGGATTCTAAAAATAAATGGAAATTATTATATAGTATATTATAGGTGAATAACTTAAAATGGGTAAATTCTCATAAAATTGCCCATGCTCTCTAAGGTTGATGTGGGTTTTTTGGTTTATATATGTTTATTAAGTCAACCATAATCCATTACGGTAATTATGATTAATAATAATTAAGTTTGATTGATCTTGATTAATTATAGGTGATTTTGTCTAATTATTAAATACGAATAATTATGGCTAACTATAATGAACTATAGTCTATCATACTAAATTATAATGAGATATAAACAACGATAGTTATTCTTGATCAAATATACAATAATTATAATAAAATTTCCTATTTTCAACCATAACTTTAACCTATTTAATAATTTTGAACTATTATCAACCATAATATACTAATCCTTTTTAATAGATTCTATTATCAAGAAAACCATTTAACTGTACTTAATCATAGTTTGTTAATCTCACTCATACAAATGGCTAACCAATTACCACGACGAACGGTTGGCCAAATAACATGCTCCCAAGTAACATATGCAACGATGTATCTCATCGCCAGAACTGCCTTTATGGATGGAATGAATCCGCTTGTTTTGAAATACAGACTGGGTTTTGCATCATTAACTATTCCTCCTTTCGCCTACATTTTAGAAAGGAAGTGTCCACTCATTTTTATCTCTATGTTCAGATCTACCATTATATTTTTTCAACGATTTTAATTTCCTCATCAATTAACTCTCCAGTTGGAGCGCAAACGAGTAGTAGTTGATATCTTAAACAAAAACGGTTGAATCTCCAATTTCAGGGAATTGAGCAGTCGGTGAGATATTGTAAAGAGTAAATTGATGTGATTTATTTCAGCTTCTCAGCCGCTTCGTGGAAAACATTGTTACCAACTTCTGCCGTATCGGGTGGAAATAATATTGATTCTGTGATAAGGCCATCGGGGTTTAAAAACACAATAATTTTATATTAAAATTTTATATAAATTTTATATTAGGAAAATTACAGTAATAAGGAATAATAAGTTTAGTATTAAAAATTGGTAAAGAAGGTTAATTTTTATATTTAAAAAAATAAAACAATTATGAAACATCTTTTATTCTAAGGATTTTTCTGGATGATAATTATTATTGGCAGATGTTTTTTTGACAATGGTTGAAAGACAGAAAAGTATTAACAAAAGGCAAGGACCATGGTACAAGCAAGGACTATGATACAATGAAATCTTACTATAATACTATTTCCTTGAAGGTTACAAATCATTAGGCTTATGCTGAAGTTAAAGACTTGTCTAATTATACCAACATAAATGCCTTATAAACAAAGAAATCGATTGTGATTTGCTACCTTCGAAATCAGAGGTAGTTTTCTTACAATTCTTCCATATTTGTTCTTCATCACTTCCTCTCATTTTGGTACAATTCCTCCATATTTCCTCTTGATCACTTCCTCATGCTAAAGTAAAGTAATCATTAGAAAGCAAAATTTTTATAGCTTGAAACATTTGTCTACAAAGGAATATAACAATTTTGTAAATAAATTTTGAATTTCTATGTGAATTAAGATCTACCTTTGAATAAAATTGCACATATGTCCAATCTGGAAATTGAACCCAGAAAATCATCTTTGTTTCTCTTTTGAATGTTGACTGACCTCATTATTATTTTCTTCAAGATCCTTGAATCTATTCAAAAGATATGATTCATCTTTACGACTAATCTCCTTGGTGTCTTCCATGTTCCTATTCTAATACAATGGATTTCATCTTAGAAATCAAGCAACTATTGTCCATAAAAAATAATGTGATGTTTTGTTTGTCACAATGATTCAAAACTCAGTTATTATATCTCAATATTGCCTTTCTCCTTGTTTTTTCTCTATATAAACCCTTTAGAAAAATACAAGAACATTTAATTTTACATTGTGATCTCACCTACAAATGAATAAGTTGTAGGAAATCCTAAGTGAATTTCCATGGAAATTTTCTAAAACAACATACGTACAATATGGCTATGACACAACCAATTTATATAGGGAAATGTGTTTTTGCACGCGAGAAGGGGAGAAGTTTTTCGGAATGTCATCCATGAATTTGGAAATAGAGTAAAAAGAATAATTATCGTTAATATTAACCAGCTTTATTTGTCATTAACAATACTGGTCATGGATGTACAAAGATTAAACTAATAAAAAACAAATGTCATGATATTATTGATTATACTAGTTCAATACCAACGGGTAAGTGTCGAATTCCACTTATTGAAAAAAATATGTGTTTGATGCAACACAAATTGAAGACAAATTGAAACTTCAACGATCGAATGGGTAGGAGTAGAAGACCAACCATTCAAAAAAATATTTATTTAATGCAACACTAATTGAAACTTAGATGATCGAATAAACCATTACTGTGCAAAGAATTGAACCTATGTGGTCTGAATGTCAGAACCATAAAATTAAAACATTTTTGAGATAAAATTAAAACATATTTAACCAAAGGAAATTTATTTCTTAACTGTTGAAAGGGTTTGAAAAATGTATCAAGACTCTCAGAAAGATTAAGATCTAACCATTTTCTATTTTCAATTCATGTTTAACTTACAATCAAGATCTTTTTCAAGTATCAATAGATTGAATACATTTCACGTGAAAATTATGCATGTTGTTAAATAATTGTTTTTTCTTGAATCCAAAAAATTGATTTTTTTGAGGAGGTTCTTGAGATTCCACATAAATTCTTTTGAGTCAATATTAGTAAAAATACCTTTAATACTATTTTATGCACTAATCTACTTGTTTGCATCAAATATATTCATCATAAATCATGGTAGTGAACAACGAAAACAATTTTTTCATACCATAATTACTTGGTTCACAAGATATTAAAAGTTAATTTTAGTGTTTCTGAAGTCAAACCTATATTGTTGTACATCATAAAATATATCTGATATTGGCTCAAAGCATGTATAATATCCAAACCCTTCTCAAAACATTTTGAAGATAAAAAGAAATTGCAATGTAACAGTTTACGTCAATGAGTTAGCTATCCCATGTGAACCCATAAGAATGTACACTAATAGTCACGTCAGTTAGCTTTCCCATGTGAACCCATAAGAATGTACACTAATAGTCACATCATGAATATGCAACATTCTTTGAGTTAGCTGTCCCATGTGAACCCATAAGAATGTACACTAATAGTCACATCATGAATATGCAACATTCTTTGAGTCGTTCGTGATAGAAAATTGGGTTTCCCTTTAGGAGTTGCATGAAGAGAATGCCTCCTTATTATAAGAGTTCCTTATGGAATTCACCTTGGAGAGTGACAAAAAAATTGAGTTCAATCATTGATTATGTTACCTTAAAAATGAAAATTGGTCCTCAAGTCTTTCACCCTCATATATTAGATGTTGTTGATTCACATGGATCCTCTATGGGAGATCCAAATTATAATTTCGTTCATCGACATATTCAACATAATTTATGAATCGGTGAGCTTTTCTCATTGAGTGACTTAATCATGACTAGAAAAGCATTTCTTTAAACAATTGGCAAGAAAACACTTGGCATGTATCACCAAATCATGATTAATGCATGGTGAGGTTTTATCAACGAGTGACTTAAGAATGACTTAATCATAATTAGAAAAGGATTTCTTCAAACAATTGGCGAGAAAACACTTGGCATGTACACTATGTTATTATGATCATGGCATTTGAGTACCCACATAGCCATTAGAGATAATCCTACATTTACATTATTACTATATTTATGGATTTATAAAATAATGTATAAACAAGTCATGAATAGAAAAACATTTCTTCAAAAAATTGGCAAGAAAACACTTGGCATGTACACTTTGCTATTATGATCACGGAATTTGAGTACCCACATAGCCATTAGAGATAATCCTACATTTACTTTATTACTATATTTATGGATTTATAAAATAATGTATAAACAAGTTATGAGTAGTAAAACATTTCTTCAAACAACTGGCAAGAAAACACTTGGCATGTACCCTATGTTATTATGTTCACCAAATCATCGTTGATGCATGGGTGAGGTTTTATCAACGGGTGACTTAAAAATGACTTAATCATAATTAGAAACGCATTTCTTCAAACAATTGGCAAGAAAACACTTGGCATATACACTCTGTTATTATGATCACCAAATAATATCAAATAACACTTGGCATGTACACTCTGTTATTTTGATCACCAAATTTGAGTACCAACATAGCCATTAGAGATAATCCTACATTTACATTATTAGTATATTTATGGATAGAGATAATCCTAAATTTACATTATTACTATATTTATGGATTTATAAAATAATGTTTAATTGCTTATATTGTTTATTGTGATCACCAAATTTGAGTACCAACATAGCCATTAGAGATAATCCTACATTTACATTATTAGTATATTTATGGATAGAGATAATCCTAAATTTACATTATTACTATATTTATGGATTTATAAAATAATGTTTAATTGCTTATATTGTTGTTGGCATTCGGCATTCACTTACTCACCAAGGGGCCTTAATGCAAGGCATGTACACTATGTTATTATGATCACCAAATTTGATTACCACATAGCTATTAGAGATAATCTTACATTTACATTATTACTATATTTATAGATAGAGATAATCCTAAATTTACATTATTACTATATTTATGGATTATTATATTTATGAATAGAGATAATCCTAAATTTACATTATTACTATATTTATGGATTTATTATTATATTTATGAATAGAGATAATCCTAAATTTACATTATTACTATATTTATGGATTTATAAAATAATGTTTAATTGCTTATATGTTTGTTGTCACCAAGGGGCCTTAATGCAATAATGTAATAAAGGAAGAGTTTATTATTATATTTATGAATAGAGATAATCCTAAATTTACATTACTACTATATTTATGGATTTATAAAATAATGTTTAATTGCTTATATATTTGTTGTCACCAAGGGGCCTTAATGCAATAATGTAATAAAGGAAGAGTTTCCCTTAATGCAATAAGGTAACGAAGTAAGAGTTTCCTTATGTAATGAAGTACGAGTTTCTTTATGTAATAATGAACTTCTCATGCTGTTTTTTATTGAGATTTATCGTTCTCTTGATATGAAATCATGGTCTGGAGCTATAAGTTCATCTCTTCATAGCTTTCCGTTAAGCATGTGGGATATTTCTTGGCAAGTATATATGTTTGGGATTAGTCTATCGTGGTAACAATTTTGCCCGAGAATTGTTATCCATCACCACCTCGACGTCTCGACGTTTATGTTCGGTTCTTGGGACTTCTGCCATCTCCGCCTACTGACCTTGACATTTTTCACTCTTCATGTGTGACCATGGTGATATTTGTCCCTTTTCTCCGACAATCACCAACCATCCCCGTATCCCACCATTTTTTAACATTCGTTATCAAAATCCCGTTGTCACACTTTCATATACCATCTATGAACCATGTATCTACCATACCATGGATCATTTTGAAATTTGAAATTGTGGTGGGCTAGAAATTTGAATTGGAATTCAAGTTTCATCATTATCTAGTCGGATTTGAAATTTGAATTTCATCATTGTTTACCCAGTTTGAGGGATCATAACAACAGTGGTTTTGATATAAGGTGGTCGATTTTGGCCTGTGAATCTCGAAGGCTAGGACTAAAGTATGGTTCTGACGAAAATGAGGCGAACGAGAGGATACTTGGCCCAGGGTCCTTTTCGGGCCTGCCCACTATTTCCAAAGTTGATGTCTACTACTTCGACATGACATGATGTCATTCAATATTGTTCCCGTGTGATTTGAAGCAATTGCTAACAGTGGAAATGCAATGGATGTGGTTGACAAGAAAGGGATGGACAACGTAGACACAGAGCAGGTGAAGAGGCTTACCTTCGTGGGAGGATGGTGCAATATACATGATGACGGAAACGTGAGGCCATCGATTAGTCACCATATATTGTATTGATGAAAATTAATAGACACCATAGATCTCCCATTTGTGTTTTTTCTTCATGCAATTATCCTTTGTATGCAATTTCTCTTTTAGCGATTTTTACAATTTTTTCAGAGAAATGAGCACTTGAAGTTATTTTATTCTTTGTGTTTTGAGATTATGAAGTGTGAAATAAATTGTTTTTATTGGATCGGTAAGAATTGGATGTCAAAGGAGTTTCCTTTTCTAGCCCTTGAGTCTAACGTTTCCAATGAACAATTTATTATTTAAGAAACTCTTCGATTTTATTAGAGAAGAAAATGCATTGTTTTTAAAGTGGTATTTTCAAACTCTTACATCTTTGCAAGGAATGAAAAGAATTATTATTTAACACACATCTTTTAAAACATCTACATCTTTCTATTTAGAAGGGAAATTTTACATGTTTAACTAGTCGTACCTCCAAACTCCCAAGGTTTGAAAAGTGCATGCCTCATAACCAAGTTAGAATATCTCAAGTAGTGGGATGATCAATGTGTCGACCGCCATTAAAATTTAATCACATCGTCATGTATGTTTTATTTTCCTTTACCAGGTAGAAAATAATTGATTATTTTCAAGATTTAAAGTATTAGTTTATCTGTATTATGAGATTGATTTTATTTGAAAATACGTTAATCTCCATCTAATTATATTATAGGATTGTTTTTAATTAAAAGTAATTATTTATATTGATTAAAAGGTCTTTTTACTATTTCATTAATTCTTAAATTTAATTTATAGAATTTAAAAATATATAATATAAGTTTATAGATAAATTATGTTAATGGGATCTTGACTCATATAAATAAATATTATATTAATTAAAATGAAAAAAATAAAAATAAAATTCTCATTATAATTTGTATTTATACTATGAATAAATTGTGTCATTTCTTCAAAAGAGCTCTAAAAATATTAATAATAATAGAATATTTTAATATTTACAATACAAAATATATTTTTAATAATTTACAGTTAAATAGTTAGTCTGATTTTAATAACATAATCAAGATTTAAAGGATAAATGAGTTTTAATTACCATCTAGGAATTTAATGTAAGTTAAATAATTGAGTGATTAAATAAGATGAGTGAATTAATAATTAGGTGTTAGTGGGTTAGAGACCATTTAAATAATGAACTAACAAAAGTTAATATAGAAATCTATAAGTTTATGTTTGATAAGTGTCTATATTTAGTTTTCATAGTTAGTTATTTCAATGGTCTCTAATGCACTAACACCTAATTATTAATTCACATATCTTATTCATAGTTAATTTATTAAACTCACACTAAGTGCCTAAATATTAATGGGATACATCTTAGGGGATTCATGATAGGCGATTGACTTTAGTGGGTTGCAGATTCATATTTAATTTACACTTAATGGGTTAGTGGATTAGGGTTTATCATTTTAATGGTTTTAATGGTGAAGAAGTGTTGAATGGATCAGGGGTTCATAGTAGTGAATTTATTTTAAAGTCAAATCTCCGCAAGAGATGGGTCTCTTGTCCCATTAACAAAGTGGTATCATAGGCCATTTGGTACATCTTAAGTAAGCCTAATCATTAGAGATCACATGCTTCCTTGTAAAGTAAGAGGTTAGAGTAGTAGAGTATGTACACAATATTAAGCTATGCACACCTTCTTAGACCTTAGACTTTATGAAATAGAGTGTTCACAATAGGGGATTGACTTTAGTCGATTAGTGATTCATGTTTAATTTAAATTTATGTCATTAACAAATTAAATTAGTGATTCATATTTAATTTAAATTTATGTCATTAACGGATTAAAGATTATAATTTTAATAACTTAATTATTAAATAGGGAGAATGAATTAGAAGTTTTATGGTAGTGGGTTGGCTTTAGTGGATTGACGTGAATTAGGGGAAGTCGTGATAATGAATTGACTTTAATGGATTAGTGAATCACTTAATGATTTAGTGAGTTAGTGTGAGTTTAATAACTTAATTATTAAATAAGATGAGTGGATTAATAATCATATGTTAGTGGGTTAGAGACCACCGTACGATTTATCGAAAATGAATATAGGCACTTACAAAACATAAATTTATAGATATCTATATTCACTTTAATTATTTCGTTATTTCAATAGTATGTAACCCACTAATACTTAATTATCAATTCACTCAACTTATTTAATTATTAAGTTATTAAACTCACACTAGCTCCCTAAATCTCAATTAAATAATTAAACTCATACTATCTAATTATCTCTGAGTTATTAAAAGTATTCTTAGTTATTATAAATATTAAAATATTTATTTTTTATTATAAAATATTTTTTTTGAATATTATGAAAAATAACCAACTTTCAAGTTAAAAAAAAATTGAAGGTAAACTTTTACTAACATTTTTTTTTTACTTACTTAAAATTGATATAAATGTCCATTAATCAAGATATTCATTTAAATATTTTTGTTTATATTTATGTTTTAATTTTTTAATGTTATATGTCAATTGTATTTATACGACAAACCTTTAAATTGTAAAAAGACATTTATAATATATAAATTAAATATCTTTAATTAAAATCGATCCGATAATACAAATAATTTTATTGACTAAAATATTTTTAATTAAAATCAACCACAATATAAAGAAAAATCTATCTTTTAATATTTTGAATAGATTATCGTTTACTATGCAAAGGAAAAATCAATACCTAGCTATGAAATTCCATATTCTTTCTAACATGAAGCACACTATAAGAGATTTATAATTTTAGTTTTATTATTTATAGGTTAACGGTTTGATGCTTTGTTGTATGTGATGGGTTTTGAAACTTCCAGTTTTAGTTAAAAATCTTAAAAGCTTTATACGTTTTAACTTTTCTGATTTTCCGTACTTATAATATTCCTTATTTATTAGATTTTACTATATATTTGTGAATTTTTTTTATTTTTTTTTCTTCCATAAAAAATGGTATATAAAAAATATATTTGTTTTAGTTTTTAACACCATTTAAATTTAACATTAAAGTTCGAAGCCATTATACTAAAATTTCGATATACATGATAACAATTACTTTTTACTAGATAAACCCAATTACCATATTAATTTTGGTTTTATTTATTTATTTTTTGAAATAATAAATTATATCTTTAAAATTATAGGAATAAAAATAATATATATATAAATAAATTCTATTTTTTATAACTCAGTATAGTTGTTTAGTTATTAAATTTTTTGAATTTAGTATAAATTTAAATTGGATATAGAAAAATATTAAATTTAGTATAAAATTGAAATATAATAATATGAATATAGAAAAAAGGAAAATTAAAATAATAAATTGTTTCTAGAGATTAGAGATAGTTTGAATATTTTTTTATCACTAAATATCAAATAAATGTATAAAGACACATTAATTGCATTAAAATTAGAAATTAAAACTAAAATTTAAAAAGATATTGTTGGTCACGGTTCATTAAACTAGAAAAACCAAACTAAATAACTAATTTTGAAACTAAAAGAATGACACAAGTAAACATAGGATTTTATGTGGTAAAACCTTGACAATGTGTCAAGGATAAATTGGATTCTTTACTAAATCAATAATGATTCTCTGCGATTACAATAGTTTGGGCATTCATCAGTTTTATAAGAGTCTCCTCCATTACATAACTACAATTTCGGTATAAAATTAACTTGGCAGTAACTAATACATTTTCTTTACATGTGTTTACATAATTGATTGTCAAATTTCAAGAAACTCCACATTGGCAAGAATTTTCCGAATCCCTTGCCCATGCCCATTCATCATCTCTTTTGCAAGCCAAGAGAAGCTAAACACCATCACAACTTTTCTACTGTAATTGGCTTCATGAATATGTATACACAATTCTCTTGTGTGTGGAACTTCTTGAGAGCTACTTTTTTGCCATCGATCACATTGTCTCAGAAAATGTTACCTTACATCAATGTGCTTGGTCTTGTTGTGATAAGCTAGATTTGTTGCCAAGTGAACAACACTTTGAATGTCACACAATACATTCACTCTCTCATGCGTCCTTCCAATCTCATCAGGTAGACCCCTTAACGAGATTGCTTCTTTAGAGGCATCTGAAGCAGCTATATATTCTTCTTTGGTAGTGGACAATGCAACTATTTCTTGAAGCTTTGACATTCAACTAATTGCTTCACCTACAAGAGTAAAAACATAACATGTAATAGATCTCCTTTTATCCAAATCACCTGCATAATCAACATCCACATATCCGTAGACTGATCCTTGACTACCATTGAAGATGATGCAATGATCACTTGTGCCTCTTAAATACCAAAGCACCCATTTCGCTGCTCGCCAATGTTCTTCACCTGGATTTGCCATGAACATGCTGACAACTCCAACTCCATGTGAAATGTTAGGTCTTGTAGATACCATGGCAAACATTAGGTTGTCTACAACATTTGCAAATGGTACACGAGATATATACTAATTTTCTTCATTAGTTCTAGGACTCAAAACCAAAGAAAGCTTAAAATGGGAAGCTAATGGAACACTAACAGGTTTCAGAGGAAATCCATTACTGAAACAACTGCATTAGAAGCCATGATAGCCAAAGGATAGTCAAAGGAAAGATGAGAAAAAACAAGGGGATCTTCCATATCAAAATCAAAGGGAAAGAAGTGTAAGGTGAAATGTTGGTACTGCAATAAAATTGAGAACATCAAGAAAGACTGTTGGAAATAGAAAGAGTCTGATAACCCAAAGAAGGAAGCAAACCAGGTTGATTTAGGTATGATAGATGAAACTTTACCTGTATGTAATGTCTCTCAGGATTTTGAAAGTTGGTTTTTAGACTATGGTGCTTCTCATTACATGTTCCCACATAGAAATTGGTTTACTTCATATGAAGTTGTAAATGGTAGTTCCGTGTTTATGGGTAATAATATATCATGTCAGGCTGTTGGGATGGGAAATGTCAGGATTAAAATGTATCATAGCACAGTTAGAACATTAACTAGTGTTAGACATGTACATGAATTGAAGAAGAAATCGATTTCTTTGGGAGTGTTGGATTCAGATGGTTATAAGTTTACAGGTCATAGTGGAATGTTGAAAGTCTCAAAAGGCATCCTAGTTGTTATGAATTGGAAAAGGTTGGAAATATTTACAGACTCAAAGGAAGTACTTAGGTCAATGAAGCAATGATTGTGTCAGAGAAAGAACAAGAAGGTACTCACCTATGGCATCAACGATTAGATCACATGAGCAAGAAAGGTCTTCAAGTACTGATGAACCATAAATTACTCCCTGATTTGAAATATTTGAAGTTGGATTTTTGTAAACATTATGTGTATGGAAAATAGTGTAAAGAGAGGTTTAAGACTGGAAGTCATAATAGTAAAGAAATTTCAGACTATATTGATTCTGATCTATGGGGACCATCTCCTGTTGTATTATATGGAGGTGCTTTATATTTTTTAACATTTATTGATTATTTCTCCCATAAATTTTGGGTATTTATGTTGAAAAATAAAGATGATGTATTCGATGTCTTTAAACAATTTAAAGCAATGGTAGAAAAAAGAACAGGAAAATCAGTTAAATGTTTAAGAATTGACAATGGTGGTGAATTAACTTCTCTAGAATTTGAACATTACTATAAGGATGAAGGAATTGTTAGACACAAAAATATTGTTTATACTCCTCAGTAAAATTGTGTTACTAAATGTATGAATCATACTCTTACGGGAAGAGCCAGAGGCATGATCAACAACACTAACTTGCAAAGGGAGTTGTGGGTAGAAGAAGTATCCACCACTTGTTATTTAGTTAATAGATCACCTTCAGTAGTAATAAATTGTAAAATTCCTGAAGAAGCTTGGACAGTTCAGTCTTGTGATTATTCACATTTAAGAATATTTGGTTGTGATGCTTATGCTGTTATTTCTAAAAATCAATGTTCAAAATTAGATCCAAAATCGAAATGTTTTGTCTTTGTTGGGTATGACTATGCGATGAAAGGGTATAGGTTGTGGGATCCTACGTCACAGAAGATAGTCATTGGCAGAGATGTAACATTTGATGAATCTTCTCTTTCTAAATCAAATGTTGAAAGAATTGAACAGGAACAGTTATCCCCAAATCAACAAATTCAGTTGGAGCCTAGACCTTTCTTTGAAAGTCGAAAGGAAGTAGAGACTTCTGGAGGAAAGGGTGATGAAGATACAAAGGAAGTTGTTGAAGTTTCTGAACTAGTTCACGAACTAGTCACTCTAAGAAGGTCTACTAGGGAAAAAAAACCTCCTGAAAGGTATCAAGATTCTACTTCAACTTTTGCTTTGATTACTCAAGATGGGGAATCTTATTGTTATTAGGAAGAAGTAGATGATACATATAGAAAAAAATGGAAAATGAATATGGAAGAAGAAATGGATTCCTTAGCCAAGAAAAATACATGGGATCTTGTAGAACTTCCTGAAAGGAGAAGTGTTGGCGGATGCAAATAGGTCTTCAAACTAAAACGAAAAGTTGATGGAAGTATCGAAAGGTATAAGGTGAGGCTGGTACCAAAAGGGTATCCTCAGGTTGGAGGTATTGACTTTCATGAGATTTTTTCACCAGTTGTAAAACTTGTTTCTATTCGTATTGTGTTGGCACTAACTGCATTACTTAACCTTGAGTTAGAATATTTAGATGTTAAAGAATATTTTCTACATGGTGATTTGGATGAAGAGATATATGTGGAACAAATAGAAGTTTTTGTACAAGATCATAGTAGAAGATTTGTTTGCAAGCTCAGGAAATCATTGTATGGCATGAGGTAGTCTCCTAGGAAATGGTACAAGAAGTTTGACTCCTTCATGGTACAAGAAGTGAGTATGATCATTGTGTATACTTCAAGAGTTTCAGTGGCATATTCATTATCCTAGTTTTGTATGTTGACAATATGTGTATTACAAGAAAAAGCATGGATGAGATCAACAGGTTAAAGGCTCATCTCTCTAGGACATTTGATATCAAGGATGTTGGAGCAGAAAAACATATCTTGGGCATGGAGATACACAGGGACAGGAAAAATTTATGACAACAGAAGCATGTGGAAAGAGTACTTGAAAATTTCGGTATGAATAATGTGAAACATGTTAATGTTCTAACTATGTTATCATAAATTTTAATCCTGATATTTCCCATCCCAACAGTTTGACATGATACATTATTACCCATAGACACAAAACTACCATTGACAACTTCATATGAAATAAACAAATTTCTATGTGGACATAAGTGATGAGAAGCACCAGAGTCTAACAACCAACTTTCAAAATCCTGAGAGACATACATAGAGGTAAAGTTTCATCTGTCATACATATTTCTTCAGCACATAAAACTTCATATATCATACCTAAATCATCTTGATTTGCTTCCTTCTTTGGGTTATAAAACTCACTCCATTTCCAACAGTATTTCTTGAGGTGTCCAATTTTATTGCAGTACCAACATTTCACCTTACACTTCTTTGCCTTTGATTTTGATTTGGAAGATCCCCTTGTTTTTTGTCCACTTTCCTTTCACTATCCTCTGGCTATCATGGCTTCTGGTGTAGTTGTTTTAGTACTAGATTTCCTCCGTACTTCTTCAGATAAGAGCACTCCCATAACTAATTCAAATCTCAAAGAATTAGTTGCGCTCAAATGGATTGAAGTTAAAAAGTGGTCCCACGACTTGGGTAGAGAACACAACAAGTTTATAGCTTTGTATTCTTCTTGAATTTTAACTTCCATATCTGATAATTGGCATATAAGTGTATTCAAAACTTTTAAATGTTCTGCAACTTTTGTACACTCCTTCATCCGAAGACTGTACAATTGTCTTTTCAAATAAATTTTATTGGTTAACGACTTTGTCATATATAGTTTTTCCAGTTTTTCCCATAAACCTGCAACTGTACTCTATTCAACAATGTTGAAGAGAACTTCATCCACCATGCATAACATGATGGTACTAGAAGCTCGAGAATCCAAGTCCTCTTATTTGTCCCATCCAAAGCTTTATGCAACCCTTGTTGCACCAGAAAATCCCTAGCTCTTAGTTTCCATAAAGAAAATTTGTTCTTGCAGGTGAATTTCTCCACCTCGAACTTCACATTCGTCATTTTAGCCATTTCTTTCTAGTTTTCTTCTAAACTATGCTTCTAAGATTAATTTTTGAGTTTGAATTTCTCGACAATCTACCTTCAACTGGGGTTTCTTCTTGATTTTCTAAATCTGAATTTCTCTACAATATTCCTTTAACTAGGGTTTCTTTCTTTTCAACGCAAAATAGTTAATTATGTTGTTGCACCCCCCCCTGCCCCCCTTTTTAACCCCTTTTTTTATAAACACTTTATTTTCTAGGATTATTTTTTTTTTTTTGGAAAGATCGTAATATTTCGTTATGTGGAAAAATTACATGTAGTATATGCCCAAGGCATATGCAAGTCTGTTGGCCCACAACCATTTCAAAAAACTGTATCAAAAAATATAGATGGCCTAACCCATTTCCTATAGGATTGTTCTGTGTAATAAAAACCTGTACATATTCCTCGCAGAGGTATTCATACTCTTTGCCTATATATCATCCAAAAATATATACATGGTTTTTTTTAGAAGGTAAACTAAGATAAAGCAAAAAAATGTATATATTTAGGGCCTTTCTGCCTTATGGAACTCTTGATATTTATATGGGCTATGGTGATATTGATAGAAATCTACTCCCATCTGTTTAGAGATCATCCACAACCCTCGAGGTAGTAACATGCCCTCCTTGGAAAGCCTCTCAACATCTTCATTATATTCCCTATATATATGGTGACAAGAGATGGTGTTAAAGACTACTTTGAAAATGTTTACTTCATCCAAAATATTTCTAAGTCAAATAGCATGACATTGATTTTTATTGTTGAACCAGTTGATAATCATTTTTGAATCCCCATAGATTTGAATGGTAGAGAAATCATGAGCTAGTGCAGAGTGGAGCAGATGTCTCAGGGTGATTACCTCGGCATAATTGTTTGTTCCCTCCCCCATTCCCAATTGGACCTTATAGAAATGTTGATCGGAGATATATGAAATGAAACCCCCTTGGCATCCATGAGGTTGTGTTGCTCCATCGAAAAATGCCCACAACCTAGTTTTGTCAATCCGTCCAAGAGCAGTAGTTATACAAATGTGAGAGTTTTCAATTTTGGGGATGTCATGATATGTTGTCGCATCCTTTGTAATGATGAAAGGCCATCAGGTAGTTGCATCATTGAAAATTACATGACTCCGGGTGAGCCATATAGTCCAACAGAGGATGAGAGGAAGGCATTATTTCTTTGAGACCTAGTGTGCTACCTTCTAATTGTTCTAGGCTTGTAGTGTAGAGGGACCATGCCATGTATTCTGAATAGAGAAATGCTGAGTTGTTGTTTGCCAAAATTAGGTGACCATCGTACATAGCAGAAATAGATGCTCGTTGGTTTCAAAGGCTTGTTTGCATAATACACACTAGATTGGGCCATGTATGGATCTGTACAAGGGGGATTCACCTGTGGGGGTTTTGTTGCTTAAGACACTCCACATGAATAACCGCGTCCACAGAGGTGTTTTCAATTTCCAAATATGTTGCCACTATTCTTTTGAATGTTGAGGTTTGCGATCCAAGAGAAGGTGGGTGTAGCCCAGCTTTGGAGTATATTTTTCATGCTCAACTAGCATCAATACAAGTTCATCTGGATCATCATTTATACACATGTAAGCTTCAGCCAATGCCGGTAGATATGATTCCCAGTATTGTTTCCACTGCATAGGAATGCCCACTTTAGGGGTTGTCCTCTGTTTCTAGTTGAAAATGTTGTTGCACCCATGAACAACAATATGTGTGATCAATGTGGTATCTCTATGATGTAGATACTATATCAGGTCAAGTGGCAACTGATACCTGTCTTCCCCCCATATCCATGGGTCAATACCAATGCGCAATGAGTTAATATTGTTTATGTGCCATGCCAAACTAGATTTGATGAAAGGTAAAAATTGTAAGATTGATTTCCAGACTATAGAGATGCCCAAACGAGATTAGTTTGGTAGTCATGCCCAATCCAAGATTTGTTGTTGCCAGATGTATTTATGGTATGACACAGTGGTCCACAACTTTTGGGAGGTGCGGAGGGTCCAGCTCATCTTGGATGCAAGGGATTGTGCAAAAACAGGCAGGTCTTTTAGTTCCCCCCCCACCCCCCCATTTTTTTGGTAGAACAATTTTCTTGCAGCTCACCCAAGAAAAAGTTTTTCCTCCCTTTTGTCCATTCCATAGATATCTGTAGCATAACTGTTGAATGCGACTGAGTATTCCCCAAGGAATCTAGGTGAGTGGCATCCAGTATACATGTGTGGCTTCTAAAACAGATTTTATAAGGACTAAGTGCCCTACTCTTGACAGGAACCTGTGATTCCAAATTTTCAGTCTCTTCTAAATTTTAATCACTAGCAAGATCCAGTCAGCAATCCAGTAGCTGTGGGGTTTGATCTAGAACCTCAAGTATTTCAGGCCATTCAAGAGATTATGCATTTGATAATGGAAGAATTGGAGAGTTGTTCTGTCCTCCTGAGGGGAGGTGTGAGACAGAGTGATAGTAGATTTGGACTAATTTGTGACCATACACGTGGCTTTTTCAAAGAGTGTAAGGATGTCATGGAAAGAGGTAGAATCCCTGATGCTTCCATCCAAGAAGATCATAACAAGATCAACAAAAATGAGGTGGGTGAGGCGGAAAAGTTCATTCATTTTCAATCCTTTGAGTCTGCCTTCCCTTTTTGTAGTGCCAATGAGCCTACTGAGTCCCTCCATCACTATACAGAATAGAAGGGGAGAAAGAGGGCATCCTTGTCAGAGTCCTCATTTGACATGGAAGAAATGGGATGTAGAGCCATTTATAAGTACATTGAAGGATGCCAATTTTATGCAGCACATGATCCATTCTGTGAAAGTGAGTGGAAATCCTAGATTGATCAGAACCATCTTAATGAAGAGTTAGCTGACACGATCAAAAGCCTTTGCAAGATCGACCTTGAGGATAATGGTTTTCATACTTCTTGTTTCGATCGAGTGAATGGCTTCCTGAGTGGTTCCTATGGCCTCATGGATCTGTCAATTCTGAATGGGAGAGTATAGGACAGAGTCGATTAGTTATGATGTTTGCGATGATTTTGTATAGGGTATTGCAGGAAAGCGATTGGACGGAAATCATTGAATGATGCAGGGGAATCAGATTTTGGGATAAGAGCAATGAAGGTAGCATTGATAACCTCATACATTTTTCTGGAGTTCCTGTACTCTTCAACTACATTGAGAAGATCATTCCCAATGAGGTCAAAAAGGGCTACGTAGAATTCAATGGACCACCCATATGGACCAGGGCTTTTATCTTTGTTGAACCATTTTAATGTCCCTTTAAGTTCTTCTCTGGTTACATGTGTAGTTAGCTTAGCTGTCGCATCCAGATCTATAAAGCTGGGGAAGTGCGCTACTACTTGAATGATATCGGAAAGGTTTGAGGCTGGGGGCTCCTTATATAGATGTTTGAAGTGTGAAATGCCCAACTAAGATAGTTGATTAAAAGTTTTAGCAATATTGCCATCCTGCGAGGGAATTTTCTAGATAATATTGGAGGCTTTTCTCCCCTTGGAAAAATTTTGAAAGTAACTAGTGTTCTCATCCTCTGCTTTGAGTCAGAGCGCTCTACTCTTGAGTCACCAGGTTTCCTCTCTTGCCTTCAAAAGTCTGGCCCTTTCATTTTCTAATTCAATTAATTGTCACTTGGATTCTGTGTTTAAGAAACCCCTACTTTGGTCATCCATAAAATGGGTCAAGGAGAATTCAGTAGAGGCGAGGGTATGGTCATATCTTTTGGTTTTTTCATTTTCCCATTTTATAGTTAGTTTCTTGAGATGTAGAAGGCTATGATACAACCCTTTAGCTCAGGTGAAACATTGAGTGGGAGGGTTTTTTAGCCAAAAATATAAGACGAGTTTGGTGTAGGAGGGGTCCTGAAGTCAAGATGAATTGAATTTGAAAGGGTCTATGGGCTTAATACAAGGGCCAAAGATTTCAAGGTAGATAGTCGAGTGGTCAGAGATACCTCTCGATTTGACCCACTGCCTATAATGAGGTAAGCTCTGTAACATCGGGGTTTTGAGGATGAAACACTGTAGTCTTCTAGCTAGTGTAATCTCACCAACTCTTATGTTCCTCTAAGTGGTCAGGGGTCTATTCATGGGGGTATCTGAAAGATGTGCTTAATTGAGAAGGTTTTCCATGGTATCAAAGAGCTGGTCAATCTATGCCAATGATCCCCAGGACTCACTAAATCCAATAGAAAAATTTAGATCACCTCCCATAATGAGGTTGTTAGCTGAGGTAATAGAGAGGTTTATGAGCTGATTCCAGAAAGCCTCTCACCCCTAACAAGGCCCATAAAAATTCATGACACGGAGGTCCATTCCCAACTCAGCAGAAAATATGTCGATACCAGTGAAGCCCTTTCCTCCCTAGGTTGATGTTATATTTATGGATCATGGGTTGTACCCCAGAGGTAATCCTCCATATCTCTCGACTGCATCTAGGGAAATGGATTGCCATCCCAGGATCAGACTCTTTAGAATACAGATAACGTGTTGCGCTTCATTGAGGGTTTCTTGAAGAAAAATAATGTCTATATGCTCAAATTCAAATAGCCTGTGGAGGGTTATATTTTTTGGCAAGATAGCCATACCACTATAGTTAAATGATAGGCACTTCATGGGGGTAACATGTCAAGGGTGTTCTCTGCTCTAAGAACCTAATCTAAAGAAGATTGTCTACCCGAGGCTAGTTTAATACCAGCCCAATGTATAGCATGTGAGAGATAAGATTTACGCCCACGAAGGGGTTTAATGGACATCGAGGGGAGGAACAGGCTGAGGCAAGAATGTATTAAATGTCTACACACAGAGGGGGGCCGATATCAGAGGTTATAAGGGTGGGGGGGAGCCAGGGGAGTAGGGGATGGGGAGGTAGTAGAATAAACCAGGTGATTGGAGAGAAGTGGGCAGGAGATAGATGTATGAGTGGTAGGTTGATCCTGTAGATATGCATTATGTCGATGATGTGCAAAAAATGAATTAAGTAGAAGATAGATCAGGGAGAGTGAGTATGAGTTGCTTCATCTACTGCCCTGACTCGAGTTACAGGTGGAGATGGTTGTCGTGAGGAGAAACATGTAGATTGATGGTCTGGCTCAGCTGGGGTCGCTTTTCAAGGTGTAATGGGTGTTGTTGATGGTGTCTCACTGGGAGTATCTATCGTAGCCCTTCCATTGCCTCCCTTTTTTTTCGTAGTCACTTCCAGGGGTTTTTAGATCAGTGGACATTCCTTATACATATTCACAACCTTGTGGTAGTGACGACATCTGAATGGCACCCCCTCATAATCTAGGATTTGAACTCTAGTTAAATTATGCCATTGCGGAGTAATCTTTTCTTCCAGTCCCTTGTGAGTATCTAGATGCACTAGAATGTGAGGTAGGATATGATTCTTGGACTGTAGTATGGATTTGTCATATTCCAGGAAGGTGCCAAGGGTATTCCCAATTCGCACAAACACTTCCTTAGACCAGTACTGGAGAGGTAAACCTGGTAGGCATACCCATAAAGGTCTAGCTCCTATCTGTTCTCTTTCTGGATTGAAGAGAGGACTCCATCTTTTGAGCAGCACATGAGCCATTTCAATATGCCAATACTGTGCGAGTGCCATGTTTGTGTATTATTCAAGGGTAAAATGAAGCACAAGCCATCCTCATGGGAGAAGTTGTACTTCTAAAAGTTGTATGAATATTTTCCCTGAGATTTCTTTAACCCACATCCCCAAAAACTCTCTCGTGTAGGTTCTTCCACGAACCCTACCCACCAGGACTTTCCCTGCCTTATCTTCCACTTCACCCACGGTGAGTCCTTCCCCCAAATTTGATGGTGTAGTCCTTGTCAGAGGTCTTAACACACCTAGTCTTCCTTTTCCCTATTCTTGGTGTAGTAGGATGATCCAGCAATGGATCTAAGGGTATTTTTGCTTCACGATGAGGTTGTTTCTCCGGCGATCTTGCATGAATTACCGGATTGTCAAAACAACTAGAAGGAGGGGTTGAGGACTGTGTCACCATGTAACAAACAGAGGTGTCATGGATCTTATGAGTCTCTGCTGCCACATTAGACTCGTTACCTAGACGAGACAGAGAGTTTTTAGCGAAGAAGTGATCTGCAGGGGGAGAGGGGTCAAAGGGAGGGGATGAGCTGGTGGTGAGAAAGTTTAAGGTTTTGAGAGACAGTAGCGGACAGTCTAGGGCAAGTGAGTTAATGGAGATAGTCCCAATGTGAAGGGTGGAGGCCGTAAGCCCAAGGAAGGAGACAACCAATGACGGGTTTGAGCAGGATGGTGCTGAGGATGGAACAGATGTCAATTTATGGTTTGGGTGGCAGAAGATGGGCTGCTCTACTTAAGGTTCCGACAAACAATCCATGATGTCCAACTCCATTCCTTCCATGCTCAGCCTAGGAATGGTAGGCTGTTACCCTCGACAATTGGGAGCAGGTGTAGGTGAGGGAAACAGGTTGAAGAGGTAGGCTCAAAGGTTTACAGCGTCTGCGGCAAACCATAATCAGGGTTATGACTAGGGTAAAAACAACGAAAGTTGCAGCCCGCCATTGCTCCCTCTATTTCTATTATCAATAACCGTTCACTTAGATCTTATAGTCTACAATTTAGTGTTTGGGTATAGGTTTGACTCTGACAAAAGATCTTCCTTCCATAACTTCTTTTATATACCTACAAAGATTGATTTCTTCAAATATATAAAAAATGATTTCGAGGAAAAATACTTCAAACCCTAATTTTTTTTTTAAAATTCGCCAGCATCTCAATTTTTTTCTTATTTCTGTTGTTTTAAATAAAAAATTACCCGGACTCATTTTTTCTGATCACCATTGCTGATCATTTCTATTGATGGAACTACTGATCATTTCTGCTGATCAAAAACCCTTAAGAAAATGTTTGAGCAACTTGCATTTGCAGCTTACATTTTTCCAAACCCTCCTCGACAGGATTGGGCACTGAACAAGCCAACTCCTCCTCGACGGCCGCTATGACCTCTTTGACAAAAAATATCTTCAAGAACTTGGCAGTAGCAAAACTCAACATGTGATTTTTCTCAGACCCTTAACAAAACTCAGCATCCTTTTTTTCTCAGACACTCAGCAAAAAACTCAGCATGTTTTTTTTCAGACCCTCAGCAAAAAACTCAGCTTGCTTCTCTTTTACAAAAAAAACTCAGCGAGATCTATCACCTCCTCGATGGCAGCTCCTCTTCAAGTGACAATTTTATTTTAAGATGGATGGACATGAGACTCAACGATAGCTAGTCGTGATGAACGCTCTTTAGTCTCCTTAATTTTTTAGCATAAAAAAATATTGGGGTTCCAACACTAGACAACTATGCTTCAATTTCATGCAGGAAGTGGGCTCTAGCACTTGATGGCACAACATGGGCACATTTTTTCCAGCAGCACGACCACCAATGCCATGGCCTTTAATGACAGATATATTGCATGCATTCCTCTTCAACCATTCTACTCTGGTACCACTTGGTCTGAGCAGTTCATTAAACTAGAAAAACCAAACTAAATAACTCATTTGAAACTAAAACAATGACACAAGTAAACATAGGATTTTATCTGTTAAAACCTTGACAATGTGTCAAGGAAAGATCTGGAGGGCAAGCAATTGGATTCTTTATTAAATCAACAATTGTTCTCTGTGATTACAATAGTTCTAGCATTCATCAGTTTTATAAGGGCCTCGTCCATTACAGAACTATAGTTTCGGTATAAAACTAACTTGGTAGTAACTAATACATTTTATTTACACATGTTTACATAATTCATTGTCAAATTTCAATAGATATAACATTGAAATGTGAAATTATATGAATTTTATATAAGATTGAACCTTGGCTATATTTATTATTTGTAAAATAATTACATTAAGCACAACACAAAATGGATGTTAGATGGTGTCTATTAATTAGTCAGTCCTAAGTAATTTTTATTTCTAGAAGGACCAGGGTTAGTTTTTTCGAGTTTACTAAGGTTTGGATCGCAAGAGATTGTGTGGTCTTCTACACTTTTAAATTTTGAAAATAGTTTTCCTATTTATTTGTGCATATGGTAATGTTTGTAACGATATAAAATTATTTATATACCTTTGGTACTGGTACAAACTCTAGTCGACATTAGTTGTGTTTGGGGGCACTTACATGTTACATAATTTTCTTCTTTCTTTTTCTTGCAATGCACAACTCAATTATAAAAGAACTTTTCTTTCCACCCTCATGTATACAGATGGTCTTGTTCATAAATCTATTTATGGTTTCTCTTGTTAATTGTATTGAAATGATAATAAATTATCACATTTCTTTTTGTAGAATTACAATTTCCCTATAAATCCATTGGTAGGACCGTATGAAATTTAGCCTTCCTCTTCCTCCAGTTGTATCTCCTTACCAAGGATAATAAACACGTAGTGTCTATAGGGTTGCAACATGATATAAAAGATTTACTCTAGCATGTGCAATATTTACATAAATTTAAATCTCTTATGCTTATTTTCTATTTCCAATTTCCTTTACTGTATTTTTTAAGAAAAAGAACACACACATTATAAAGAAATGAAATATGTGCACTTATTTTACATCCTATTAAATCTACATGTATAACATTTTTCTTAATTGGTACTTATCATGCTACTAATTTGCATGGTACCTGCACATAAAACAAACAACTCACACCATACATAATAATACATTTCCCAATCTCTGTATTTGTTTTCATTTTCTTTTACAAAGATACTTTTCTAAGAATTTTTCCACACATATTCCAATAATTTTTTTATCTCTCTATACACAAAATTTTATTTTCTTCTATTTATACATTTTTTTTTAATCTCAAAACAAACATGGCACTAACTATGCAACAAACATAAGTGTGTTCAAGGAGAGGTGATCAATTTCTCTAGGTGCATGTGAAAAAATTGCATAATTGACAGGTTCATGACGTTTTTGCATTTCAAATGGTTAGTATAATTTCGTAATCATGATAATAAATCCAATTTATAAAAGAAAACAATTTCCTCCATTTATGTTTCAATCATAGTGTTATGAAACTAGCTCACCAAAAAGATAGAAAAGATAGATCAACGCCTTAGAAATAAGCCTCTTCAAGGGGGAAACGTCCTTTACATTACATAAATGAACAATTCTTGGATGATACAAATTACAAGAGCTCCTTTCTATATATAGGAGTCTAAGGGGTCATAATATAATCAAAGCTAACATAACAATAATAATGTAAGGGCACAATAATAAGAATAGTGGGCTTCTATGGGGCACAATGGTAACAATATGGGGACTACATGGGTACAACAATATAATAAGGGGATTGTACTAATAACAATAAAGGGTTACACTAGTAGTATAGGGGCCTAACATGCCCCTCTCCTTGAAAACGTGTTGTCCTCAACACTTGAGTAGTTCTTGATGATTCTGTATAAAATTCTTGTCCTTCCATCTGGAATCTTCAGTGGGTAAGTTCTTCCACTTGATGAGATACTCTAAAATTGATCGATTTCGTATCTATCGGGTTCTTGTTTCTGTGACTGCTCCAGGTTCCAATATGATTTTTCCTTCCTCTTCAACTTTTTGAAATATTGTTTGAATTGAGATCTTCTTTAACTTTTGAATGAGCATCCATACTTCTTGGTCCTTCTTCCATTCATCCCTTTCTTCGTTTATGCAATCTAGTTGGATTTTAGAAATCACACAAACCAATGCTTCCACATCCTCATCCTTTCTTGAGAGTGCATGTGCAACAAAATTTTTCTTCCCTTTTCTATAGATGATGTCAAAGTCATAACCCAACATATTTTTGACCCATTTTTTCTATTCTTCTAAAGCTAATAGTTGTTCTAAAAAGTATTTAAGACTATCATGATCCATTTTTACCTTGAAGTGTCTTCCCATTCGGTAAGGTCGCCATTTCTTATGTGCATGTAGTATTGCCAACATTTCTTTCTCATAAAAAGCTTGCTTGAGATGTAGCAGTAAAAATGCCCAATCACCTACATCAAAACAATGTTCACTACGATGTTGATCTACCTATTGTTTCATTCGATTTTGCACCAAATTGGTGTTATCTTTTAAAAGTTGGAGAACTCGTTGTTGATGCTCAATGTGATCTTTCACTGATTTAACCTTTTTCTTATTGATATGTCCTTCTACCTTGAGAGTTTTAGGAGTGGTAATTTCTTCCAATTCTTTACGAGATACGGCTGGATTCATTTCTTGATGCTCAATGTGATCGTTCAATTCTTGAACATTTTTTTTTCTTGATATGTCCTTCTATCTGGATAGTTTGAGGAGTGGTAATTTTGGACGATGCATAACAAGATATGGCTGGATTCATTTCTTCTTTTTTAATGTGATATTTCACTTCTTGAACCTTTTTCTTCTTGATATGTCGTTCTGTCTCGAGACTTTAAGGAGTGGTAGTTCTTGCCAATGCTTTACAAGATATGGTTGGATCCATTTCTTCTTTCTCTGGGGTTGCGTCCTGGCGTATATCCTCTTCTTTTGATGTTTCTTGATCCTTTTCTTCCTCCTCTTCATACTCTATGTAAAATAATTTCTTCTCAGCACACTTATGACCTTTAGTGAATTTGCTATCACAATTGTAACAAATCCCTTCTTCTCTTTTTTCTCCCAATTGTTGTAGTATAACCCTTGTAGGTTGTGGAAGGCTAGGAGAAACAACACTTCCATCCTCATACTTGTGAGGGGTAGAATTCCTTGTTGCAATAATTTTTCTTTCCACTTTGTAGAAAATCCCTTTTTCTCTTTCTTCTTCCAATTGTTGTGGTGTTTTTCTAAAGAAGGTGTTGCTATTTGTATTCTCATAATGTGTTATAATTTCCTTTCTGAAAATTGACCACATTACAAGTTTTTTACGAGAACAAAGCCCTTTGTAACATAAAAATTGATCTTGTTCTAAATATGAAGATGCAATACATATCTTTTGTAATAGTGGTACACCATGTAGATCAAAATATTTCTCCATCTGTAGTGTCCAATTTACCAGATTGTTGCCATCAAACTTCCCCATTTCACTTTTTCTTGATTGTAGGAGCTCGATCTTGAAATGACTATAACTCTGTACTTTTGGATCTTTAAGTTCTAAAATTGTGACTTGCAGTAGCCCTCTACGTCCTCTTTCCAATGCCACCAGTCTAATTGAATTTAGATTCTCTAAGGAAAAGTTATGCACAATCTCCCAAGATGACCCGATTATATACCTTTTTAGAATAATGAACTTGTATAAAGTGCCATGTGTCACTGTTGTGACCTTAGGATCTAAACAATATACATAGAAAACTATAGTTCATCCCCTTCTTGTAACTTCTTACAAAATTTCAATCTGATGCTCAAAAAAAAAGTTATTACTGTTTTCCCCGGGTCACTTGTTTGAAATGTAATTCGAGAGTCTGCAAAAAGGCCAACTTTCTCAGATCATAGCTCTGCAAGTATAGCAAAAAAAGCTCTAAAATTTAGATCCAAGGTTGAGAACGATTTCAACCCAAATGTGTTTTGTTTTTAGCATCTGAAAAATCGCAGAAAAAAAGTTATAGTGAACATGCCACGATGACTTGTTTGGAGCAGCAAAACCCTAAAATCCAAAGCTTTGATACCAAATGTTATGAAACCAACTCAAAAAATGATAGAAAAGATAGATCAATGCCTTAAAATTTAGCCTCTTTGAGGGCACAACCTCCTTTACATTACACAAATGAATACTTCTTGGATGATACAAATGACAAGACCTCCTTCCTATACATAGGATTCTAAGGATTCATAATATAATCAGAGCCAACATAACAATAATAATGTAAGGGCACAATAATAACAATAGTGGGCATCTATGGGGCAAAATAGTAACAATATGGGGACTACATGGGTACATCAATATAATAAGGTGGTTGTACTAATAACAATAAGGGATTACACTAGTAGTATAGGGGCCTAACACATAACATTTAATAAGGATAAAAAAATATTATTTGTGAATGCTTAACGATCCATGCAAAAGTATCCTCAATAAAAAAAAAATCATCAATTGATATTGCAGATAAAGCACCTTCATAGTTCTTCTCATTTCGTACATCATGCTTGAAAACATAATCATTAGACAAAACCATTAAATTTTGATCATGATTTTCTAATTAGAATGCATTGTTGACAAATAGATCATTGAGTTAAATACAAAGCTGCAGAATCGTTTTATTGCTACAGAATTTTGATTCAGCTTTAGAATTGTGTAGTTTCTATAGTTAAAATCATAAATAGACAGTTAAGTACACATAACTATGCATTTTTGTTATGAACAAATAACCAGTTCAATCTTTAAATTGATCAATACTTCTTCCAGAAAAAATAGCAAATAGAACAATTATATATATATATTTCTTGCTTCAATAGGTGTGTTTGAGTGGACCATCACAAAAACGTTTTCTCAATTTTCTCTAGTCACTAAATGAATTTCACATCAATTTTTTTTATGACAATTTTCCATGGCAATTTTCTTAAAAAAAATTAATAAATCACACAATCTAAAAATTAATGAAATATTTACAAAAATAAAAAGTAAAATAAATATGCATAAAATAAAAATATATATACAAACTAAAATACACATATAGACTAATTAATTGATCTGTTGTCTATGCTTGAAGTTAGAAGACGCCTATCACCATCTTTCTCATTTGACTTATGGCTACCAGTGGCGCATTTTTTGTAGAAGTTAGAAAACACTGCAGCGAATAGAGTGGAAATTTCAGTAATAATGAGAGCTGTAACAACTGCCCTGGATTTGTCATTTTTCTTGCCTGATTGTTCAGGAGGAGGCGAACGGGAAATATGTGAAACGATGGATGAACATTGGTCAAAATTGTTTTCAATGATGATGAAGGGTTGGAAGCCTTGAAAGTTCTCTGATTGATTATTCTCTTTTCATTTTTGAATTGGGTACCACTTTCATCCCATGAAATGTCTTCAGATACTGAACCTATGAATTCCTTAGCATCTTGTGAAGCTGAGATTAGCAGAAGAGAAAAATGCAACAATAGAAATACCACGTTAAACCGCTATGGAAATCCATTCCCTATGACACACTAATGAAATGTTCATTCACCATAAATAAATTGAGTTACTAGGAGAATCAATAAAAGGTTTTGCATCGAATCCATAACCAAAACTCTTTGTTGGATAAACACCACTTTCTTGGCAGACCTTGCCGAAATCCAGCAAATGACAAGCAATGTGAGAAAATGATGATCCACATCTCAGCATCTCCATGGTGGATCTACCTCCTATAGATCAAGAAGGCCATATTCTTGGCGGATTGTTTTCAAGAGAAATCTGAATGGCTACAACTGGCTTTGGGCATTAATTAAAAATTGTTTTTTCTCACTCAATTTGCTAAGTAAGGCTCCATAGAACCCCAAATATCTCCCAATTTGTTATGAATTTGAGAAAATCATTCCTTTGTTTTATAACTAATGTCATTGTAAGAGAAACCCACGTTTTATTTTTTTGAAATACATTATAATCTGGTTAGAATTTGTTTATAAAAAATGATGTTTTATAGCTCTTACCCATTCTCACAAATGCTCATGTAAAAAAAAATAATTTTTGGATTTCTCATGCCCACCGCCAACATGGATGATGATGAGAGGAATTCTGTAAGGGTAATTCTGGCTTCAGCTCATAGGCGTTTAGATCATCCCTGGGTGTATGAAGAATAAAAATGAAAACACAACAATCTTGATACTATTGGATCATCCCTAGGTGTGTGAAGAATAAAAATGAAAACACAACCATATAGATAACCATTTGGATGGATGACTTTTAATGAATATCCACCAGGGGTTGAATAAACCTCTACATAAGGTTCAGGCCATAGAGTTTCAACATTGGTTACATATCAATTTTTTTTAGATGGGTCCTTCAATTTTTCGCATATGATGCTCCTATCAGGATATTCTTCCACTGTTTGAATTCTTTCAACATGGTCACAAGTGGATTGTCAATTATAAGTTCAATATATATGTGTGTGTGTGTGTGTGTGTGTGTAGACATATTTCTTATAGGAGAAAGTTTTCTAGGAGTTGGATCGTGATGCATGCTCATAATATGAATCAAATCAACTTCAGTTGTAGAAACGAGTCGTTTTTATGGATCCTGGAAAAATGGAATAGATATGCAACAATTTAAAGCAAGATCTAATTTTATTTTTATTTTCTAACAATGAATTTTGGATTTTGATTTTTAAGCTAATGCATTTTTTTTTTCTTTACAGGTCACATGAGAGCCATTTGTCAATTTCACAATTTCTCAATTCTCTAAAAAAAAGAATCGATCATTTTTATTTCAAAATTTACATTTCCCTTATTCAAAAACATGAAGAAATTTTTTTATGTTACATTTTTTTACCTTAAAATGATCTAATCATGATTTTTTTTTTATTATTTAAAATCAAAACACTAATTTTTTTATTGAAATGTTTATGATGTTAATGAAAATATGCAAGAAAATAAATAAAATTCTAAAATATTTAAAGTTCTAAAAAAAATGCAATTAAGAAAAAAAAATGCAATCAAGCTCGATTTTATTTTCCAAATTGATCTAGTTGATTTTTTCTTTTTAAGTATATGAATGTTTCTAATGGAGCCATGTGTGTAACAAAATGATAGATATGCTCATACGTAGGTTTGAAATATATTCTTTGATACATACCCGTGTATGAGAGATTAACTGTCTTAATTGAGATGATGTCAGAAGATATTGAATGTTATGAAACCATCTTAGAAAAAGATAGAAAAGAAAGATCAACACCTTAGAAACAAGCCTCTTCGAGGGGCAACCTCCTTTACATTACACAAATGAACATTTCTTCGATAATACAAATTACAAGACCTCCTTTCTATATATAGGAGTCTAAGGGGTCATAATATAATCAGAGCCCACATAACAATAATAATGTAAGGGCATAATAATAACAATAGTGGGATTCTATGGGGTACAATAATGACAATATGTGGACTACATGGGCACAACAATATAATAAGGTAGTTGTAGTAATAACAATAAGGGGTTACACTAGTAGTATAGGGTAACATGTCCCTCTCCTTCCAAAAGTGTTTTCCTCATAGCTTTAGTAATTCTTGATTCTTCTATATAAACTTCTTGTCCACCCATCTGGATTCTTCAGTGGGTGATTTCTTTCATTTGATGAGATACTCTGAAATTGATCGATTTCATAGTTGTGGGGTTCTTGTTTCTATGACTACTCTAGGTTCCAATATGATTTTTCCTTCCTCGTCAAGTTCTGGCAATAATTTTTGAACTGGGATCTTCTACAACTTTTGAATGAGTGGCCACACTTATTCATACTTCTTCCATTCATCCCTTGCTTCGTTTATCCAATCTGGCTGGATAATAGAAATAGCACAAAACAATGCTTCCACGTCCTTATCCTCTCTTGAGAGTGCACCTGCAACAGCATTTTTCTTCCATTTTTTGTAGCTGATTTCAAAATCATAACCCAACATATTTGTGACCCATTTTTTATGTTCTTCTAAAGATAATCTCTGTTGTATAAATCATTTAGGACTTTCATGATCCATTTTTACCTCGATGTGTTTTACCATTAGGTAAGATCATCATTTCATAAGTGCATGTAGTATTTTCAACATTTCCTTCTCATAAATAGCTTTCTCGATATATAGTCGTAAAAATACTTAATCGACTACATCAAAAATTCCTTCGCTGTGATTTTGATCTGTTATTTCATTCGATTCTACACAAAAGTGGGTTTATCCTTTAAAAGTTGGAGAACTTGTTGCTCATGCTCGATGTGATATTTCACTGTTTGAATATTTTTCTTCTTGATATGTCTTTCTATATTAAGAGTTTGAGGGGTGGTAATTTCTTCCAATGCTTTACAAGATATGGTTGGATTCATTTCTTGATGCTCGATGTGATCTTTTAGTTTTTGAACATTTTTCTTATTGATATGTCCTTCTATCTTGAGAGTTTGAAGAGTGGTAATTCTTACCAATGCTTTACAAGATATGGTCGGATTCATTTCTTCTTTCTCTAGGGTTGGTTTCTAGTGTATATCCTCTTCTTTTGATGTTTATTGTTCCCTTTCTTCCTCCTCTCCACAATCAATGTAAAATAAGTTATTCTCATCACACTTATGACCTTTAATGTATTTTCTATCAGAATTGTAACAAATCCCTTTTCCTCTTTTTTCTTCCAATTGTTGTGGTGTCAACCTTGTAGGTTGTGTAATGCTAGGAGAAGCAACACTTCCATCTTTATAGTTGTGAGGAGTAGACTTCCTTGTTTCCATAATTTTTTCTTCCACTTTTCTTGCCAACCTGAATTCCTTCTCCAATGAATCAGGTTCCCAAAGATGAACATCATGTTGAATGTTATCCTTTAAAGTCCCTATCGAGACATCAATCCTCTGCTTCTATGGAATATAATTCTCCCTTTTATTTAATTTTTGAAAGTCCTCAATAGGCTCTACCATTGAACAATTTTGTTTGATATTTATGAATTGGTTAAAGAAGGCGTTTCTCTTTATATCCTCATAATTTGCTATCATTTCATCCATGAAAAGTGACCGCGTAACAAGTTATTTACGAGAACAAAGCCCTTTACACCATAAAAATTGATCCAGTTCTAAATATGAAGATGCAATATGTACCTTTTGTAATAGTTGCACTTCATGTAAATAAAAATATTGCTTCATTTGTAGTATTCAATTTACCAGATCCTTGTCATCAAACTTCCTCATATCACCTTCTCTTGATTTTAGGAGCTCGATCTTGAAATCATTCTAACTCTGTAATTTCAGATCTCGATGTTCTGAAATTACGTCCTGCAATATCCCTCTATGTCCTCTTTATAAGCCCAAAAGTCTGATAAAGATTGGATTCTTCAAGGAAGAGTTATGTCAAATCTCCCATGATGACCTGATTATAGACTAGTTCAGTAGAGAGAATTTGTACGAAGTCCCACGTGTCATTGTTTCAACCGCAGGCTCTAAAACAGATGCAGAAAAAAACTATAGTCTGCCTTCTTTCTGCAACTTGTTACAAAATTTCAATTTGATGCTCAAAGAGAAATTTATGACACTTTTCCCAAGGTCGCCTGTTTAGGATGTAATTCAGGAGCCTGCAGAAACCCTAAATTTTTTGGACTGTTTCTCTAAAAATAAAGAGAACCAAGATCTGAAATTTGGGCCCAAGCTTCACCAAAATTGTGGCTTCAATGGGTTTTAATTCTAGAGTGTAAAAGTTCGTAGAAAAGCAAGTATAGATACAATTCCATGATGACCTGTTTGAAATGGAATTTGGAGTTTACAAAAACACTAACTTCCTCAAATCATATCTCCTAAAATATATCAAGAGAAGATCTGAAATTTAGACTCAAGGTTCAGAAAGATTTCGGGTCAAATGTGTTCTTGTTTTATCTTCTGAAACTTCATATCGAAAAAGTTATAGTGCAAATTCCACGATGATTTGTTTGGAGTAGTGAAACCCTAGAATCCAAAGCTCTCATACTAAATGTTATGAAACGAGCTTAGAAAAATATAGAAAAAAAAGATCAATGCCTTAGAAACAAGCCTCTTCGAGGGTGAAACCTACTTTACATGACGCAAATGAATAATTCTTGGATGATACAAATGACGAGACCTCCTTTCAATATATGGAAGTATAAGGGGTCATAATATAATCAAAGCCAACATAACAATATTAATATAAGAGCACAATAATAACAATAGTGGGCTTCTATGGGGCACAATAATAACAATATAGGGACTATATGGGCACAAAAATATAATAAGGCGGTTGTACTAATAACAATAAGGGGTTACACTAGTAGTATAGGGTCCTAACACTGAAGAATGGAATACTAGGTTCCAATGACTTTCTTGAACCAAGATTCAATATAATCTTGTCTTTCTTGGCTTTCTCCTATCATGCCATGCAAGTGCTCACATATGTGATCTCCATTCATAGAATATGGTGATAGGCATGCGTGAAAGTTTTCAATCTTAGGTTCCAGCAACTGCTCTTTATTAACGAGCATCGATGATTCTTGGACCTTATCTCAATCTTCTTATTATGGTTGTTGTTTTTCAATTGCAGTTGGTGAATCATTTTGTAATACCCCAACATTGTAAATGGATTGAGGTTTTTTATCATTGGGGATTGAAAATGATTGTGTAGGTAGTGGAGTGGAAATGGATCTTTGGGGTGTTTGTGTGTGTGGTAATGGGAAAGTTTGAGTCGAGATTAACTGAGGGTGAAATTGATGTTGTGGTGGAGGTGAATGGTATGGATAACATTGATATTGCTATTTAGGATAGTGAGTGAAAGATTGAGTATATGGTGGATTTCCTCTATAGGGCTCTTCCCAACCATGTTTCCAAGATTGGTTTTGAGATTGGGATTGATATGGTCAAGGTTCCCAAGGCAAAGGTGTTTTCCAATTATGTTGTCCATAACCCTAAAATTGTGCACAAGGATATTGCATCACATTGGGTTGATGAGGTTGCCATGGTCCTCTTGGAGCTTGATTCACTACATTATCCTTTTGGTAAACTACCTTTAACCCTAGTATTGATGGGGAATCTTTACTAGTATGTGATCCTACATAAATTTTACAAATTCTAATTTTATCGAGTGGACATTCATCAAAAGCAACAATTTCAACATTTTTCTTGTTTTGCAGTCTTAGCATCTCAATTTGTTCATTTAAATTACCAAGAATTTTTAGCAAATTGTTAAGTTCAGTTTGACTTACCAATCCCGTTGTCAACTTACTTTCCCTTTCCATAACTATATCTTGAGGAGATCATCCATACTTTGATTTTCCTCTTGATATGTTATTGCATAGTTCAAAAATCTCTTGAAATGACAATTGATAAACATCTCATTTTCCCAGTAGGTTAAGAAGATCAATCCATTCATCCTTTATAGTATTTAGTAGGAGAGTTTTTAATATATGTGATCCTAAATTATGCATTTTAGATCTTTTGATATTATAAGTAAATCTTTCGACTAGGTATTCGAGATTTTCATCCTCTTTTTGGTTCATCTTAAGGACTTCATTTCTAACGTCATGACGTTTGTAATGACTTTTATATTTTTCCAAAAATACTCTTTTCATATCATCCCATGTCCTTATAGACTTTGTTCCTAAAGTCAAGAACCATCTAAGAGCTCTATCCTTCAATGTTGTTGGAAACAAATTCAATTTTTGAATGTGTAATGAGTAGCCATAAGATCTACAAATGATTTCAAATTCAAAAAGAAATGTTTCTGGGTCTTTTGATCTCATACCTTTGAAGTTAGGAAGTACGGATGTAGGGATGTTCTTTATTGAACATTATCATTAGTTTCTTGAATGGGAAATCCAAAAGGATCTCCATCCATTTCTTCATCCTCCTTTCTCATCTCTTCTACTTGCAAAAATAAGAATTCATGATGCGGATGTGTGGCTCTTACTGCAGCACATGATATAGTGGGGGTGGTAGATGATTGAAGGATTTTTTTTTTTTTTTTTTTTTTTTTTTTTTTTTTTTTTTTTATAAAAAATGTTATGCAACTAAATTATTTATGCATCTACATGCTTTAATCATGCATCTAGAAAAAACTAAAAAATGAACTCTAGACTGAAATCTTGTTCTTATGCACACTTGCCTGGCAACGACACCAAAATGTTGAGGCAAATTAATTACCTATCATTTAATTGTCAACCTGAGGGTTTCGTAAACCTTGTGAAGCATGCATGCACTATATATGCTATAAATTAACTTTCAATTTAGATCAATATAACTATTAAACCAAATAATGACAAACCAAATTCACCTATTCTATTTCAACAATCATTTCAAAAGAAATTATAGTACAATCCGTGGAATTGAAATCTTAATCTATCACTCTTCCACAATTGAAATTGGATGAAATGATATCTACTCTAAGGGATCATGTGTGCATCATCATATTAGGATCCTATGAAATGAATAATAAAAACCACATGATATGAAATGGAAGCAAAAAAAATCATTCTTGACCTCTAGATATGAAATAAAATAAAAAAAATCACTCTTAAACTCTCACATAGGAAAAGATATGAAAGAAATAAGTCTTAATCTATGAAAAACAATAAATCTTAATCCATGAAAAATAATAAATCTTAATCTATGAAAAACAATAAATCTCGCACATTATAGTTGGCCAATCCAAAAGCATAAGCGATGGAAAGTTGAGAGGCTCCAGATACAATCATAACCAAATCAAAGTGAACATCACTCATGAGCATGGTGCAAAATCCAAATTATATATCTAAGACATGGGCATTTCCCCAACTTTTCACATGCCTTTGAAAGGGGGAGGCTCTCCTATTTATACAAAAACATAAGAAGCTACATCATTAATGGAGGTCCATTATTCTCTCCCTAGATCCCTAGAAAATCTCATAGAGTTACAACTCAAATAGATAATGATGAGACACATATCCTCTTTGATCTTTATCCAAATATTCTTTCATATCTTGAAGGGAATTTGAATTTAAGCATTGGAGGCCACATATAAGGGTTCCATGGAAGCTTCCAATTGACCTACACATGTCATGAAACTCAATCCAATTTTAAGTATTATCAAGTATATGTCATTTTTCTAATTTTTAACCATTTAATTCACTTACAATACTAGAAATCATTAACTTTTGGAAAACACAAATGGAACCCATATAATTATGAAAATGTAAGCTAATGAAAGATTATATGGCTATGGAGTTGTGACATGTGAGTGAAATGGTGGCGATAAAGGTGAAAGTGGATGATATTTTGAAGACATTTTGGAGACTCTATAGACCATACATGGCAATGCATGCCATTCATTCTTCGCACCTCTACTCACCTGTAAATAAAATCTATGGAAATCTGCCTTGAACCTTGCCACAGGGTTGGATTGTTTGTGTAAGCTCAATGAAAGGCACAGATGTTGGTTTACCAATATGTGCAGATCCATCTACTATAATATAAAAACATATCTTATTTTACTACGCTCACGATGGTTGGGTGGTATGCCACAGTGAAGCATACCTTGCGATCTAGAATACATCTTCTTCTATTAGAGGAAACAACGTATCCTCTGACTCCTACCATACCAACATAGTGATGATCAATATTAATCAGGAATAATGGAAATATGTACCTTTCTCCTTGACCTTGCGGAATTCATCCAGGAACTTGCAACATAAACACATAAACCAATTATATTGGACTCCATTTATGCACTACATGGCTAACGACCCCACCATCGCAGGAAATTCATTTGTGTGACACGTCCTCATAATTTTCCAGCCATAATATGTGCAGTGAAGTGGACTTCTTAATTGCTAGTCAAGTTTATGTTGTAGCCCCTGCTTCCTTTAACCAACCCACACTTCTTCATATTCTCTGCCACAACATGATCCTAATCCTTTACAACAAACTCCGTCATGGGGTTTTTCCCTTGGTAAGGTAATCTAGTGATCTTCCAAATCAACATTTGGTCTATCCAGATCTTATTCCACCTCCACAGGTGTCTGTCATCTATTAACTCAAACAATTGTTGCATACACATTGTATTTGCTAAGATTCTACCGAAGTGTCGCACATTCAGCATGTTGACTAGTCTTGATTGCCCCAACCCATCTCCCACTATCGTGGCTTGAATCTTGTCACTCCACTGTCTGGGTAGTGAACCTGCTACAAGTACCAATATGCTGCGAACTGCAGGTACTTCATTGAGTGATTAAAATCATTGTCTTTGAATTTTAGCTACAGAATTTTTCCCAAAATCTCTCCTTCAAACAACATATCCTCTAGCAGTAAAGGTGTGAATGTCCCATACTTTACATATTTGGCATCTTTTACTGGTTTAATGTTTGGCTTCCTTGGTGAAATATATGAAGGCAGAGGTGAGATGAACATTGTACCACCTTCCTCCGTCGGAATTTCCTCCACTTCTTCTTCAATGTTGACCTGTTGAGGTTTGTTTTGAGGCTTCATAGATTTGACAAGCTTCTTATCTTGCTTTTTATTGGTTCTTACTTCATTGGGTTACTTCTTCCTTAACAATGTTCGTGTCTTCTCTAGTGATGGTGCTTCTACTCTAGGTGTATCTACTGTGGATGTTTCAACTACTGGTGTAGATTCCATAACTCCAAACATTCCCTTCTCATGAAAAACCAACACAATTTCCTCCCAGGATCACTCAGATGACATATACAACAAGCTCTTTTGTAACTTCTTCTCACTACTAATCACTCGACGTCTTGATTTAGAAAATTTCTTAACCTGAGTAGGAGTCAGCTATTTATAACAATTCTAGCCTTTAGACCTCATCATTAGAGTTGATTTTGTCCTGATTTTGTTCATATTTCGTCATTAAATGCATATCTATCATTAAATTCTTCCAATTTTCGTTTTAAATGTAACTTGATGCATGCATTTTCCCTTTTAACAGTAATATTTCTACTTTTCTCGTGCACTTTGACACAACCCCTATTGTAGTGTAACTCTATCTCACATCATGGCTTCCTACAAACTTCAACATATTCGTAACTGTAGTGAAGTACTTTGTTCTTATAAGCTCTTTTTGCAACATATTTTATAGTCTCGTGTCCACTTTCAGCTGCATGTAACACTAATACTTGCCTTCTTCCTTCTTCAAGGTCAGGTTGTTGCGACCGAGTTGTCCCTATACAACATCAACCTACTACCATTTAATTTTGCTTGAATTAATTCTCCATTTAACTTCACTAATTGTACTCTACCTCCATTAGTAATATACTTAATCATATATGGGCCCAATCAATGCATTTTGAATTTCCCTGGGAATTTCACAAACTTATTATCATAGAGGAGAACAATTTCTCCTATTTGGAACTTCTTTTTCTTAATGTGTTTGTCTTTCCAAGCCTTTTCTCTCTCTTTTTGTACTTGTTGATGAAATTTTGCTATAAACCTATCTTGTTCTAGAGAAATTAACTTCGACATCCTTTCTTCCATCATGTTGGGGTCTTCCATATTTGTAAAAGCTACAATTATTAGGCCAAGGACAATGTATTCCATGGGAATCATAGCTTCTTTCTGATAAACAAACTTAAAGGGTGTTTGACCTGTTAACGTTTTACATGTAGTCCTATAATTCCATAATACAGTTGGAATCCCAAGACCCCAGTTATTCTAGTTTACATTGCATAGCTAGGTCAGTATATTCTCCAAAATTTTATTGAATTCTTCCAAAATTCGATTTTGCTAAGGATGATAAGGAGTGCTCTTTTGGTGGTAAACTTGAAATTCCTCAGTTACTTCTTCAATCATCTTATTCAAGAAATTTGATCCTTGATCACTCATCAGTATCTTTGGACACTCATATCTAGAAAATATGCACTGAAAGGTGAACTTCGTAGCAGTTTCTACACTACAATCCTTCACTGGATGTACTTCATCCCACCTTTTCAAATAATCATTCGTAGTGATTATATACATCACACCAGTCCTTTTCCCTGATGGATTGATAGGTCCAACAAAATCAATAGCCCATTTATCAAAAGCTTGCAATGTTACTTGTGGCATTAGTGGTATTTCATCTATTCTTGATGATTTTCCTATTCTTTGGGAAACATCATAAGCTTGAAAATACTCATTTGCATCTTTGTGTAGTGTAGGCCAACATAATCATGCTCTTAAAATTTTTTGCATAGTGGCTTTTCCTATATAATGTCCTCCAGTTGTGACACTATGAGCTTCTGCTAAAATTATTTGTCTTTCATGCTCAGGAACATACTTGGGGAGTATTTCATCTGGTCCCATGTTATACAAATGTCCTACTACTAGTAAAACAATTGTTGCCTTAACCACCAATTCTTTCCTTTGTTGTGTAGTGTATTCTAAAGGGGCCATCCCTGTGGTTAAGAATTGAATAATATCAACAAAGTGACCATATGCAATCCTCATTACAAATAGTTGTGCATCAAGAATATTATCCTCTATTTTTCTGGTTCTTCTCCTACTTCCAACCTTGGCAAACAATTGGGTCTAACATTTAGCCTTCCTGGCTTAGCAAGAACTTCAAACTCATACTCCTGAGAGAGTAATAGCCATCTGCAAATATTTCCTCCTAAAACAAGGTTATTGACCAAATACTTTAGTGCATAGTGATATGTCAACATCTTGAAATGTGATCCCAACAAATAATATCTAAACTTTTCTAAAGAATATACCATACTCATTCCTTCTCTTTCTGTAGTTGTATAGTTATTTTTTTCTTTATACAGTTTCCTACTTGCAAAAGCTATAGGGTGATCAATTTTCCCAGCACCAGGTTGTGCCAATACCACTCCTAAATCTATGGATGAAGCATCCACAGGAACATGAAATTCCTTATTCCAATATGGGAATACTAGTATAGTAAAAATTACCATAATTTGTTTTAGTGTGTCAAGGCTCTTTTAACATTACTCATTCCACAGGAATGCTACATCTTTCTTGAACAATTTTTCCATAGGCATAATGATATGTGCATGTCGCTTGATAAATTTTCTATAATATCCCACATTTCCTAATATGTTGTGAAGTTGTCTCACTATCTTTGGTGGAGGTAAATTCACAATAATAACAATATTCATAGGATCCACCATCATTCCTTGTTTTCAAACAATATGTCCTATTAATATAACAAAAGGTATACAAAATATGGACCTTTTGATATTCAAAGAAATGTGATATTGCCTGCATGTGTTGAGCATCAGTCTTAAGATTGCAACATGTTTCCTCAATAACCCAAATACTTTCCAATCATCAAAGTATACTTCTAAAAACTTGTGAATGGATTCTTTGAAAAATGCAACCACCATTTTTGAAAATATGGCGGGGACATTCTTTAGTCCAAAAGGCATCACTGTATACTAATATGAACCCCATTCTACAATGAAGGTGGTCTTATGTGGATCTTCTGGTGTAGCTCTAATATAATTATATCCTGAAAATACATATGTAAATGAATAGGCTTCTTGACCTCCTACATTATTCAATATTTAATCAATGAAAGGAGTAGTTAATGGGTCATGTAGAGATGCATCATTTGACTTCCTTAAATCAACAAAAATGCTAGTTTTTCCTTTTGTTTTATTTTCTTGTACCACCATAGGACTTACCCACTCTGATTCTTCCACAAGTTCAATGATTTCAGTTGCAATAATTTTGTCAAGTTATTTCTTCAGTTCTTCCTTTTAGTTTGGAATGAGTCTATAAGGCATTTTATTGACTAGCTTTGCATTAGGCTTTAGATGAATATTTATAGCTCCTAGATCTCTTGCTACGCCCTTCATATCTGATAAATTAGTGGGAAATAACTCCTGGTATTCATGCAAAAGTTTTTTCTTTTTTATAACTATTTCTTCATCCCAATAATCTACTATAGTTCCAAACTTTGGCTTACCTTCTAATCCTAGATTTAGCTTCCTTGTTTTCAATGGATTTTTTATGTCATGAAATTCTAACTCAGGTTGAATCACTTCAAGGTAGCCTTCAGATTCTACTATGTCAATATTGCGAGGGTCCTCATCTTCTTTTGCAATGATGTTGTGGCATTCCATTACATTCTGTAGTTGCGCATTCCAATCAAGATGCCAAGTTAGTGGAATGTCATTCTAAAAATATTATTTTTAACTATCTACAGGACTAAATATATACATGGACAATCATGTTAAAAGCTAAGTGTCAATATAAACCCATCAACCATATTTGACATGTTTGCAGTACCATGTTGATGTTCTGTTTCCAAGTACCAGTTTTGAGGAATTCTCTCTACTATATGGATGAACCCATGCACCCATTCTTCTTGTGGGATATCCTTCCATGTTGTCATGTTGAGATGGATGTGCTCTCTAGGATCATTTTGACCATCATATTTATCTACCAACTCTGTGTCTATATTACTAAATCTTATCCATATCAACCTTTGACATTCTTGGATAGTTCCTATATTATTCTAATGTGTACCCCACCATCTAGCAGCCATACCTCTTATGGCTATATCCAGGGCTAACAATATTTGACACTATAGTACATGTTCTTCATATTCTTCAAGAAAATCATTTATATCATCTAAAACATCATGAAAATCTAGTTCACATACCTCAATTGCCATTAAACGAACTTATTTAGTAACTCTGGCACATCGCATTGTAGACACTTCATGTAACCTATTTTTTTCCAATTTTCCAATTCTTCTTCTAAATTTGAAGCACACAAATTGTCATGCTACCAACTCAACTAGCCTTTAGTAGGGATAGCACTGTCTTTTATTTTTTTTGTTATCTAATATATGATATCTATATCAATTGCGATGTATTCCTCTTTAACTAGTTCAATATACCTTGCTCCTTCTAATGGATCCAAGAGAACGATCACTCATATTTTTGCATTCAAATTATCTGTCTCTTCTTTATGTTGATTATATCCATGTTGGAAAATTCCCAATCTAATCCAAGTAATGTAGGGTATGGGTTACTATCATTCACAACTTCTATGCTCTAAGCCTCATTTCATTTCCAGTTCTCTTATGTCTATGTAAATTGTTAACTTCATGCATCTCACTCCACTGTACTAATTTAGATGGACATGATTTTATCAATTGCTAAAGGCCTTCTACAACTTTTTGATCTAGCAACGATTTCATACAAGTTGGAAGAAAATATTTTAAAGTCTCTACCTTATATGTTGCGTCTTGTTCTTGTATTTTCATAGCTTAGCTTTGTGTCAAGGATTGTACATCATAGCCATTCTTCTGATTTTATTGTTTGCTAGATGTCGAATTTCTTCCATCCATACAACCTCACTTCGCTTCCATGAACACTTCCTTTTCCTTTTGAATGTCAAACACAGGGGATTTTTAAGTAGTCGTTCTAACCCAAGTGGCTTCAACTTCATTTTTCCATCCTCTTTATCATTTCTAGTCGCAAATCCATTCCTCCTACAATATTAATCCAAAGTTCATCAGTCCTTGGTTCCACAGTCATCATATGAATTTTCTACGTTAGTTGTTGGATTTTATTTTCTTTGCATTTTTTCCATAAGTATCAAACACTCCTTAATTGCATGATCAACTTAGTTTTAATACTTTCATGTCATAGTAGGATTATGATAATCTCTTGCAAAGTGAATTTCCTAGTTGTAGTTGTAACAAATAGTCTATCAACGACCTTAACCAGCTCCACCGCCTTGACCAGTACCTTCAACTCCACCTTCATAACCACCTCATCCACTACACTACCCATGTTCCTCATGTCCATGTTCTTCATCTTGCATTCTATAGGAATCATTACTTCATTCCATCATTAATTCATAAGCTCAACATTTGTTCTCACCATGTGCTACTGATTCGCATAATATGCAATATAAGTTTCTTGGAGTCTGGACATACTTCTTCAATAAGTATCAATATTCTCAACAATGTTCACCTCTATTTCTACATATATTACACCATAAAATGGATCTGGGATTCAAAGGATTAGGTCCTCCACTAGCCATGTAATGTATTAAGAGAGGATATTGTTCCTTAGAGTTGCCTTCTGATTTTCACTTTGTTCACCACACTTCTTCATGAACTTCCTTACTATTCTTCATATTGTGTATCTGCAAAGTCAAATTTTATACCTAATGCTAGATCGTTTCATACCTATATTGGTATCCCCAATATATGAAGCTTCTAATTTCATCGCAAGTTCTAAATCCTCAGCTTGATTGAATCTTTTGTTGTGATGAAGGAAGTTTGATATGTGGTAGTAATGTAACTATAGACCATTCTTTTTGTTTCTTTGGAGTTATTTTGAAGCTCACTAGATCCAATATTATCTTGAATATTTGGCCAAATTCACACATAGACTCAGAAGGATTTTGTTTGATTTCTTTTAGATCTATGATGCACTGCGACTCAAACTTTGCCTTCTTAAATTATTTTATGAGTGCTCTTTGATGACTACAAACGATCTGATATGAGTACTCGAATACTTTTTGTACCATGTTAGCACTCTATCTCAAAATGTTGTAACAAGTTGCACTTTATTTGTAATTTCTTCATGGATATACTTCATTGTCCATACTACTTCACCTAAAAACCAAAACATCTCTGGATCCTCTGATCCACACCCTTTAAAGATAGGTAGTGTAATATCATCAGCCATAGTTCTTCTTGGAGCTTGTGGGGGAGGGGGGTTCGTAAGGGGATGGGGATTGGGGATAGGGGTATGGGGAAAACCAAAAGAACCCAGATTACTACTTGATTCCAACATTGACGAAATTTCAGGCTGAAAGGGTGAATATTATGGAGTTCCTCTGGGCTTCTTGGGGTGGTTTTCTTCACTTTCCGACACACTTACTAGAGGTAAATAATCAATTTCTACAAAATTCTTTGAATCTTAGCCATGAGATCTCTTCCTAGTGTCTATTATATATATATTTTTCCACTTCATGTTATTCCAGTTTCCTCTTCGGATCTTCTCCCAAACATAAGTAACTAATAAACTGACTGCATTGATAAAATTCTCATTTTGCACAAAAGCATGTTAACCCAACTTTTCAGAGATTTCAAGAACATACCTCACGAGCCTTTGAATTTTTTTAGTTATGCTTCATTATAGGACACAATCAAATCTACCATGAAATCAGTAATCAATCCTCCCTATATGTTGTCTATCCAGAAGTCAACAACTCTTGGGATCTTGTTGTCAGTGTTCTTGAGTCGTTGTATTAGTTTAGGACTTAACTCCTTAGGTTTGTTTCCTTTAAAAAAACATTTTCTCTCAATCAATCTTGATATCCATTTGTATAACTCCACATGGAATGAGCTACAGAATATGGCATATTGATCTTCAAAAATATACTTCTCCAACCACCTCCTAGCTGACAGATGGGGGCTTCTATTTTTTTGTTCTATTAATTCTTGTTCATTATGTTCTACCTAACATTGAATTAATTTCTTTGACAGATGCCACATAAACATCCCTCAAATAGATCATGGTCCCAGAAACATAACCATTTGTTGGCTTAGGTTGGGCTGACCCATGTTCAGAGTTTACTACACACCAACAAAACCCTCAATCACTAGCCCTTTCAGCAAAGACCTGCAAAGAAGTTGCAGTCTCACCTGAAGTGACTATGGGAGGTTGCAGAACCAGGTTTCTGCAGCCTAATGGATGTTGCAATGTGGCATTTTTGTATTTTTTTATGCTTTAATGCTTATAAATTATTTCACATACATCAACTACTGTGGATATACAACAGTTTAGAGGATTACATTCATCGCTTAGACATAAAATAAACATCCATAAACTTCACAGTACAGAAATAAAGTGTAGGTAATAAGAAAATCAACAAATGAGACATAGATTTTGTGGTGGTCCATCTCAATGTGGGACTACTTCCACAAGAGTTGTCTCTTATGATATAGAATTTCTACAACAAATAGTTCTCAACCTGCGTACTCAACTGTAGGTAATCTACACATTCAACTGCATACTTAGGCCTCTACGAACTCAGCTACAAAGCCTTTCCTTCACCACAATACCCATCCACAAAGATTCAACCATTCAATAAATGTTATGAGCCTAAGATGATACTCTTCTTTATTATTGATCCCTGTATATACTATTACATGAGGGATTACATCACTACATTACCATGCACTTGATACCATGGTTTCTAAAATACAAGGGACTATGGTCCAAAACCATCACTTTTATAATATTTTATTCTTTTTACAAAAATGGAGGGGCTTTGCGGTGAAGCACCTATGGTGCAAAGTGACTTTGCTACATGGTATTTGTTGTGCTTCACTGCGTGGTCCACTTCTTACTCTGCGGTACCTTTTCTACTGCGTGCTCCACAAAACTCAGATTTCTTGCCCAAAAATCTAGCCAAGCTGGGTTGTGCCCAACACTTTATTATGGATATGATGAAGTCATAAGTGCCTTTGTGACAATACCATGATCCAATTTATCACTTACTAATTCCACATTCCAAAAAAACTATAAGATGGATAATATAAGAGAGTATGTTTCATTTTCAACCCTCTTAGAATTATATAATTGAAAAACTCTTTCATCCCATCTCTGTCTCATTATTGACAAATGCTCATTGTCACTACCAAGCTATCGAGAATTAGTTCAAATTTTGGCAATGTTTGTTTTCTTCTTAACACTAGTCAATATCATAGATTCATTTTTCTCTCAATCTCTTTATTTTCCCAGAATTTATCCTTAAATTTGGAGCTAATAATAATGAAACTAATTATATATTTAATATTATCTATGCTCTACTATATGATCTCTAGATTTACATCCTAGTGGCGCAACCAAGATTGAGCATTCTTATCCCAACCTTGTTGGGTTGTGTTATATTCTTTCCACATAGTTAACAGGGGGTTTGAGGGGTACCTGTAACCCCACTTTATGGGGCCCAAGGCAGCGCCCTGGAAAAGTTTGGTTTTCGACCCTATGTTTGGTTGGGCAGACCCACCTATGGTTTTGTGCATGATTTTCACACAGGTTTTTGGACGCGATAGTTTTCGGTCCATCATTTTGGACGCGATGGTTTTCGGTCCATGGTATTGGATGCTTCGGCATGTATAAATATGTATTGTAACATTGAAAGGAACATAATGAAAAATCAAGCTGGTAGTCCCGATTTTGGGATCTAGGGGAAATCTCTATGCATATGTGTTTTATGTGTTATGCTCTCGCATTGTGTGATTTAGAATTCGTATGCAGGTAATTTTTGTACGGGGTTAAAACCTACATTTGGTATCAGAGCTGCTTTAGCTTCAAGGGGACACCTTTTTTGCTGAGGGGTTTCGCTCGGGCCTGTGGTAGACCCTGTTCATTGGGAGATCTGCGAGATCAATTCTGGTTGTGAAAGAAGATGGCGAGCAGCGGAAAGATAGAGATTGAGAAGTTCAATGGTCAAATTTTTGAGTTGTGGAAACTCAAGATGGAGAATCTGTTGGTGGATAAAGATCAGTGGATCGCGGTAGATCTGGGTACTAAACCAATGAGAGTGACCGATGAAGAATGGAAGAAGTTGGATCAGAAGGCAAAGAGCACAATACGATTGTGTCTCTCAGATTCAGTATTGTTGAATGTATCAGCGGAAACTACAGTGAAGGCTCTGTGGGACAAGTTAGAGACTTTGTACCAATCTAAGTCTCTGGTGAATAAACTATTCATGTGGAAAAAGTTGTATAACCTGAGGATGAAAGACAGAGACTCGGTGATAGAGCATCTGAATGTGTTTAATACTATGGTATGTCAGTTATCATTTGTTGATATTAAAATTTCAAATGAAGATAAGTGCATCACGTTGTTTTGTTCTCTACCAGATTCGTGGGATAGTCTGGTTATTGCAATAGGTAGCAATGCAACTGCTTTGTAGTTTGATAAAATAGTCTCAGCCTTGATGACGGAGGAGATGAGACGGAAAAATATGGAAAACCAGAATGGTGATGCCTTGTTTGTATGAGGACGGTCCCAAAACAGAAACAAAAATAAGTCATCGAGTGGGAGGTCTAAATCTAGAGGGAGATCTAAATCTCCAGGAAAGCTTATAAAGGTGGTGTGTTGGGAATGCGGTAAGGAAGGGCACTTCAGAAGGGATTGTAAATCTAAAGCTCCTAATCAAGGAAAGGGATCTAATGATGCTCCTTCTACAGAGGCAAAAACCACCTCAGATGAAGGTGGGGATGTGTACTTGGCTTCTTCAAGTAGAAATGTAGATCATGACGCATGGTTAATTGACTCAGGTGCATCCTTTCACTTCACTCCCCATAGAGAGTGGTTCTGTGAGTATGAGAAATACGGTGGTGGTGATGTCTTCTTAGGAGATGATAGGAAGGCTAGAATCATTGGTCGCAGACAAGTAAAGTTGAAGTTGCAAGGTGGAAGGGTTAGAACCCTTCCAGGTGTTCTGCATATTCCTGCATTGGCTAGAAATCTAACTTTTGTAAGCAAGTTGGTTGATGTAGGTGTAAAGACAGTGTTCGAGAAGGATACCTGCAAGATGGTTTGAGGAGCACTGGTATTGATGTCGGGAAGATCAGTTCGAGAAAGAAGGCAGCGAGAAAGGTATAGTCCATCTGCTTTCTGTTCAAATTTTGCTTTATCTGTTACTGATGATGATCCTAGAACTATGAAGGAAGCAGTGGATTTAGAGGATGGAAAACTCTGGAAAGAGGCCATGGTTGATGAAATGGCATCTTTGCACAAAAATGAGGCTTGGGATCTCATGGAGTTGCTCACTGGAAGGAAACCCATTGGTAGCAAATGGGTGTTCAAGAAGAAGATAAATGCAGAAGGGAAGGTGGAGAAATACGAAGCTCGGTTGGTAGCAAAAGGTTATTCCCAGGTGGCAGGAATTGATTTTGGTGATATTTTTTCTCCTGTTGCCAAGGTAACTTCTATTAGATTACTTTTATCTGTTGCTGCTGCTTTTGATTTTGAGGTAGAACAGATGGATGTGAAGACAACATTTCTTCACGGGGATTTGGAAGAGGAAATCTACATGAAGCAACCTGAAGCCTTTGCGGTGAAGGGTAAGAAAGAACTAGTATGCAAGTTAAAGAAGTCTCTGTATGGGTTAAAACAGTCACCAAGGATGTGGTATCAGAAATTTGATACATTTATACGGGGACTTTGCTTCACTAGAAGCAAAGCATATCATTGTGTGTATTTTAAATTAATTGGTGACCGTGTTATTTATCTGGTCTTGTATGTGGATGATATGTTGTTGGTTGGAAATGACAAAGAAATTATCCAGGATTTGAAGACCCAATTGTCCTCCAAATTCGACATGAAAGATCTTGGTGCTGCAAACTATATTTTGGGCATGGAAATTAAAAGATATCGGGCAAAGAGGAAGCTCTGGTTAAACCAGAGGAAGTATGTCGAGACAATACTGCAGAGGTTTAATATGCAGGATAGTAAACCGATGAAGGTTCCTATTCCTGTAGGTGTGAGGTTATCTGTTGAACAGTGTGCCAAGACACAAGAAGAGGAAGAGGACATGTCCTGTGTGCCATATGCAAGTGCAGTCAGTAGCTTGATGTATGCATTGGTCTGTACTAGACCAGACATTGCACATGCAGTGGGAGTATTGAGCAGGTTATGTAGAAACTAGGGAAGGAGCATTGGACTGCAGTGAAGCGGGTTTTCAGGTATTTGCGTGGCACTAGTGATTATGGTTTGTGCTACCAAGGAAGACCAGGATTGGACAGAGTGTTGGATATTTGTGGCTTTGTTGATGCAGGCTGGGCTGGAGATCTGGACCAGAGAAGATCTACAAGTGGGTATGTGTTTAACCTATTTGGAAGTGCAGTCAGTTGGATGAGTAAAAACCAATCTGTAGTGGCACTATCAACTACAGAGGTAGAATACATGGCAGCCATCATGCAAGCAAGGAAGCAGTTTGGTTGTAGAGATTGTGTTTAGGTATGGGGTTAGTATAGGGAGCTATAAGGATAGACTGTGACAGCCATAGTGCAATTTTCTTGGCAAAGAACCCTGTTTATCATTCAAAGACAAAGCACATTGATGTTCAGTATCCCTTTGTGAGGGATATGATAGAAGACAAAAAGGTGTTGCTGGTAAAGGTGGACACTTTGAAGAATACTGCAGATGCATTGACAAAATCTGTGAGCTCTGAGAAGTTCTCTTGGTGTAGAGAAGCAATGGGCGTTTCAGGGCTTGGAAAAATGACTAAGCTCTCCCGTGGAAAGAAAACAACAAGTGGGAGATTGTTGGGTTGTGTTATATTCTTTCCACATAGTTAATAGGGGGTTTGAGGGGTACCCGTAACCCCACTTTATGGGGTCTAGGGCAGCGCCCCGTAAAATTTTGGTTTTGGACCCTCTGTTAGGTTTCGCAGACCCACCTATGGTTTTGTGCATGATTTTCGCACATGTTTTTGGGACGCAATGGTTTTCGGTGCATGGTTTTGGACGTGATGGTTTTCGGTCCATGGTTTTGGACACAATGGTTTTCGGTCCATGGTATTGGATGCTTCGGCATGTATAAATATGTATTGTAACATTGAAAGGAACATAATGAAAAATCAAGCTGGTAGTCCCGGTTTTGGGATCCAGGGGAAAATCTCTGTGCAGATGTGTTTTGTGTGTTATGCTCTCGCATTGTTTATTTTTCCAATGATTTAGAATTCATATGTAGGTAATTTCTGTACGGGGTTAAAACCTACAAACCTTGTTTAACATCATGGTGGCGGTTTTTGCTAGAGTTGAAGGTAAGATTAGGAAACCTTTTGGCATTAAGAATGTATAAATTATATGAGTAATAGCTCTCTGGATTTTGGTTTCTGTGAAAATTGTGTATATGGGAAGCAGAATCGGGTGAGTTTCCCCTCTAGTGGTAAGAGGATGAAAGAGATATTAGAGCTTGTGCACAGTGATGTGTTTGGACCTGTGAAAGTTCCATCACTGGGTAACGTCCCTGTGTACTATGTTACTGTTATAGAAATGACTTCTCAAGGAAATTACATGGATAGCTATTTCCTTGCGGGAAGAAATCTGAAATGTCTTCTGGTGATAGGTTTAGGAGAATTTAAAGGCTCTAAGTGGAAATCAGAACAGAGAAGAAGATAAAGGTGCTGAGGACAGATAATGGTGGAGAATTTTGCAGCAAGGAATTTGAAGAATTATGTAAGAAGTGTAGTATAGCACGGCAAAATACTACTCCATATACACCTAAGCAAAATGGAGTTGCAGAAAGAATGAACAAGTCATTGATGGAAAGGGCAGGAAGCATGCTCAGTGGTGCCGGTTTAGGACAGGAATTTTGGGAAGAAGCAGTGGATACTACATGTTACGTGGTTAATAGGTCACCTTCATCAGCATTGGAGGATAAGACTCCACAAGAAGTATGGACTGGTAAGAAACCCTCTCTTTCACATCTGAGGGTATTTGGATGTGATGCATATGTACATGTTCCAAAGGAGAAACGAACCATGTTGGATAGTAAATCTGAAAAGTGCATTTTTATTAGGTATAAGGATGGTTTAAAGGGTTATAAGCTTTGGAACCCAGTCACACAGAAGGTTGCGTACAGTCGAGATGTGGTGTTCAGAGAGATGAAAGATGTTATCAAACATGAAGTCCAACCAAAGGAACCTATGAAGATAGAGTTTGAACTAAAGGAGGAAGAATCAGACTCTGTAGCAGAGGAGGAATCAGAAGATGAAGAGCCAAAAACTCTGGCTGTGAGAAGATCAGTTCAAGAAAGAAGGCAGCCAGAAAGGTATAGTCCATCTGCTTTCTATTCAAATTTTGGTTTATCTGTTACTGATGATGGTCCCAGAACTATGAAGGAAGCAGTGGATTTAGAGGATGGAAAACTCTGGAAAGAGGCCATGGTTGATGATATGGCATCTTTGCACAAAAATGAGGCTTGGGATCTCGTGAAGTTTCCTGCTAGAAGGAAACCCATTGGTAGAAAATGGGTGTTCAAGAAGAAGACAAATGCAGAAGGGAAGGTGGAGAAATACAAAGCTCGGTTGGTAGCAAAAGGTT
>APFE031553343.1:125137-137410 GCA_000404065.3 Pinus taeda | reverse complement strand
TGTAGCATGCATCTTGCCATTTCAACCACAATACGATTTTTTCTTTCAGCTATGCCATTCTGCTGGGGTGTGTATGCTATAGTATGTTGCCTCTTGATGCCATTCACATCACAATAATTCTGGAAAGCTTTTGAGCAGAATTCTCCTCCACGGTCAGTTCGCAAACATTTGATCTTGCATCCTCTCTCATTTTCTACAAGGGCTTTGAACTTCTTGAATGTATCTAGGGCTTCACTTTTGGCCTTCAAAAAATATACCCAACAATTTCATGAGTAATCATCAATAAAAATGATGAAATATGATGACTTACCCAAACTCTTAGTCTGCATAGGAACACATATGTCTGAATGAACAAGCTGAAGTGGGTGATGAGCTCTCCATGCACTACCCTTTGGAAACCTTTCCCTTGCATGCTTTCCTTTAGCACATCCTTCACAAACCTCCTTATGCTCTTCTACCTTAGGCAAACCAGAAACTAATGCATGTGAGGTTAGAAACTTCAAACTTTGAAAATTTAAATGCCCATACCTGAGATGCCATAACCAACTTGAATCCTCATAAGCCATATTAGCAAGATTGCTGTTATGTTCATCAAACCTCAAGGGAAACATCCTATTTCTTGTCATAGGCACAACAGTGATCACCCTATTTCCCTTATTCTTATCATAGATAGTACATGTCTTATTTTCAAAGACTACTTTATAATTTTTCTCACACAACTACCCAACACTCAACAAATTATGCTTCAATTGTGGAGTATAATAAACGTCATGAATACTCTTTATACCTCCTTTTGTTTGGACCTCCATAGCTCCTTCGACAGCAACCTCCCATGATTTATCATCACCAAGCTGGATCTTGGATTTGAAACTTCCATCTTTTGTTGAAAACAACTTCTCATTCCCTGTCATATGGTTAGAGCATCCAGAATCGAGGTACCAAACATCTTTACTAGTATTTTCACCTTTGGCATAAGATAAAAATAATTGATCTGGAGGATACTCACTACTTTCTTGAGCATAATTAGCATTTTTACCTTCTTTCAATCTACATTCTCTTTCAAAGTGACCATACCTGTTACAATGGTAACATTGAACATTTCTCTTATCAAATCTACCTCTACCTCTTCCTCTGAAGCTAACTCTTCCACTTATCAAATCTACCTCTACCTCTTCCTCTGAAACTAACTCTTCCACTTGAGCCACATCTTCTTCTACCTCTTGAATGATTTTGGTTTTGCCATTTACCTTGACCTTGATGGCTTTTGGTGCTGCTACTACTTGCATCTTCATTCTTTGTAATTTGTAATTTAGAGGAAAAAGATTTCTCTACAGCTTCAAAAGTTTCCTTCAATCTTTCTTCATGAGACATCAAAGATCCAACCAATTCATCAAACTGTAGTTTTGTTAAATCCTTACTTTCTTCCATGATTATTGCAACATGATTCTATCTATGTGTTAAATATCTCAATACTTTTTTAATTAAAACTTCATTACTTACAGCTTCTCCAAGTGTAGCCATTTTATTGACCACAACTTTGACTCTCACACAATAGTCACTGATACTTTCAGCTTCTTGCATCTTGAAATTCTCAAAATCTCACTTCAATGTCTGAAGCTTGACCACCTTAACTTGATCACTACCTTGGTAAGCTTCTTGTAGAGTCTCCCAGGCAGCTTTGGCAGTTTTTGCTCCTGATATTTTTGGAAATAAGCTCTTATCAAGAGCTATCTGAATGTGAAACAAAGCTTGAGCATTCTTCTTCCTTGCTTCCTTTCTTATTGTTCTTTCATTGGCTGTAAGAGCATTCCAGTCAGATGGCTCCTCATATCCTGATTCAACAATCTCCCACAAATCTTTTCCAATCAAAAGGGTTAGCATCTTAATGCACCAATAATCATAATCGTTCCCATCAAACTCTGGAACTAGCATCTGGCTAGAATTCGACATGAATAACTTTGGCGAAATTCCAACAATACAACTTTAACCCAAAAGAATTTTACCTGCTCTGATACCACTTGTTGAATATGAAATGAATTATTTCAAGAAAATTGAGAAGCCAACAATACTATGAAGAACAATACATATAAAAAAAGATAAAACAATTAAAAAACACAGTGACTGTGTGAGCTAGAAACTGCTGCAAATATCATATATTGATTCCACTGTTATTTACATTATTAAATAGTAAAACTATTACTAAAATCAACTCTGGAATAATTCTACTGCAATTACAACTAATTTCTAGCACTTTCCAGTAACACTGACCACCCTAACAATCTGCTGCTTTAATCCCTAACAATCTACTACTTTATTTTTGTAGAGAACACAAAATCTGCTGGCTACTTTGTCAGCATTTTACATAACTAATTAAGCATTAATTCTAACATTCCTCCCAACCATGAACTGTCTCTCATAGTTCCCCCGAGTTATATCTTCTTTCCCTCTATAATCGCCCCTTGATTCCTACATGATTTTTCATTTTATAAATTTTTCTTCCCAACAAATTTTAGTAGCTGCCTAGTTTAAGGTATGCCAACCTTTTGCTTAGTCATTTTTGCTTTAATTTCTCACAAAAGTTACTTTTCTTTTTCTTTAAAGCATGTGTTTCTCTTTGGAATTTCTTCATTCCACCTCACTTATTATTTCTCTCCAATTAAGTGATTAACATGATTTTTCTCTCCCATTATGTTAATTTATTTTAGGAGACTTTTACGGAAGCTCCATCATGTGGAATTGACCACCACAACTTTTGCTAAGCTAGAAAGAGATCTTATACACTCTAGTTCCCTTTCATGAATATTTCCAAACAATTTATTTATTAACTCAGAAATAATAATATAATTACATCATGGCATAAGTCTCATCATAGCTTCTCTAGGAATTAAATCCAATAATAATTCAATGACTACAAATAGTAAAAGTTTAAAAAATATAACGATAGGGATGTTACAAACCTAGGAAGAGGACTAATAGTGATAGATTAATAGTATAAGTCTTAGTGCGAGGCTAACAATTTTAGTATTCGTGTCGGTCTTAGAACCCTCACCAACAGAATGACCACTTAGAAAATTAATCTCCTTTTCATTTTAAAATTATATGTTAGGTATTAAAAATTACAGAAATTAAATCTCTCTCCAATAGCATAATTAAGTCGCATCAAGGCTCTTTCAAGCAATAAAAAAATTAGAAATCAGATTTTCAAAAATTAGAAAAATACTTTTTAATTTACATAAAATTACAAACATTCATATTTTTCAAAAACTTCATTTAAAGTTACAAAAGCTAGGCAAATTAATCCAAGTCAAGGAAGTATTGCGTTCGAGGTGATGGTGACAAAGAGAGAGGTTAATAAATGAAAGAGAAAAAAAATGATTGAAAATTAAAGTAAAAAATTTATTTACTAATAAGACTAATAATAGATGTTTACTTCATTCTATTCTTAGTAGAAAATTAAAATGTGATCTTCAAAAACTAATCTCAATAATAATAAAAATTAAATATAATGTTCTTCATATAAGATTAAGTGTGTTTTAAAAATATATAATAATAATCAAAGCATATTAAGATGTATTCCCTAAATTTTTTTATAATATTTAATATTTAATTATTTTTACATATTTAATTTAATCATATTTTTATATTCATTTAATTTTTATTTTATTTATTTATTTTTCTGACCAATATAATATTATTATTATTTCTAAATTTTTGGATTTAATTATAAATTCAGTGAATCCATTGTTTTAATTTATATTTTATTTATTTTATTTTTTCGTTTTAATTATTACTATTTTAGTTTTATTGTTTAGAATAGTTAATTTGATTTACTATTTTATTTTGTTTATGTTGTTTTAATTCTATTATTTTTCATTTTCTTATTTTTTTTAATAATTAAGTTTCACCTTATTAGTAACTTAGGTTTTTATTAAAATATAGTTAATAATAAAAATTAATTTAAAATTATTTTGTTTACAGTTAATTTCCATTTATTACTTTATTTTAATTACAAAAATTGTTTATTAATTAATGATAATTTAAAATTATTTCTTAATTAATGGTTATTTTATAGTCAAAACTCGTTGTTTCTAACTGCTAAAAAACATTTTTCTTCATCTATTTAATCTAATATCATGATTTTGTCCTAAAGAGAAACCACATTAAATAGTTCTAAAAACTTAGTTTTATATTTTTTTTTAATGTAATTTTTACCAAAAATTTCTCATCGTTCATTGATTTGGATTTAAACAGGAACGCAATAAAATACAGAGATAACCATATACACAAAGATGGAGTGGAAATAATAGTTCATTTCATTAATGGAAAATACTGAAATATGCTTACAACCAGAAATGGAAATAAACCAGCTAGGGCGATGGTAGCTTACTTTGAGAAGAGATGTGGTCGCTACATGCCTCTCAACTGTTCTGAACTCTCTTACAATGAGGCTTGAAGGCCTATTTATTGTTGGGAAACAATGAAAAACCCTTCACATTCCAAAACCTAACCCTAGAAGATGAAACACCAAATTCTGGGCTCCATTTTGGGTAAATTGGTATATCAATTTCTCGGGGTCGTAACTTTGGCATACAATCTCAGTTTCACACGTATGATAGCTCGTTAGAAAGATATATCTAAGAACTACCACTTTGGAGGCAACATCGGTCCATGGCCCCATGTTGCCCCCAGATTTCCCTAAAAACGTCGTTTAGGGCCTCAAAACAGCTTCGGAAGTTCAGGACCCGAAGAAATTGCTAAAAATAGTAAATTGTGCTACAATTACGGAAACTCAAAAACTCAAAGAAACAGTTGCGGGAGTCCAAATGGGATAGGTGGGTGGCCACCAAAATCCACCTAGATCATTGCTCCCCCCTTAGGAAGCAATGGTCCCCATTGCGTTAAGTTCCTCCATTTGCTGAACTTGTCCTGCAATCTCTGATATGTCCAGTAATGGTGGGAAGCATGGTCGACGACGGTCCACATTGAACACTTGGTGCAGGCAAAGGAATGGAGGAATGATGTGCTCCAAAGCATTATTCCCCATAGCGTTGGTACTGCTGTAAGGACCTTGTCGGAAAGGTCTGAGCTTTTTATGGGTTCTGGTAAGACGTTCTTTCTGTCGACGCAACCAAACTTTATTGCCCACCTGGAAGTTGTGCGGTACCCCTATGGGTGAGGAGAAGTTGTTATTGTGTTCTGTCATGACCGTATCCCTTTGCTGTTGCTGCTGTGTGGAGGAACCCTTTTGCGAGGGTGATGGATGCGGTGACAATCTTCCCCTTACTTTGGGAGTGAACCATAAAAATGAATTTCTTGGTCTGGGAGATGAGCTTGCTTCCTTTCTTAGTAGTGATCAAAGATGTGGCGGTAGGTGGGGTTACCTCCGGTATCCTCTATAATGAATTATTCAAAGAAACAATGATAGCACGAGGTGTTGGCTCATACACAGCATGTTTCCTCCACAAGTATGGCTGGCCTAATAGTACATCACAAACATCCAGAGGTGTAACATCACACAATACCTCATCTGTGAAAGGCTTGATGCTATAGGGAAGGCAGCACTGCTGGCGAACTTTGAGATCTCGTCCTTCATGTAGCCATCCAATACTGTATGGTTGCAAGCTTGGTGTAGTTGGTAGGCCCACCCACTTCACAACCTCTACTGAAACGAAGTTCTTTTGGCTGCCACTATCGACAATGAATTGCAGTGGCAAACCCTTCACCTACATCTGTGAGTTGAAAGGACATTCCCCCTCCTCTGGGTCTTCGGGCTCATTCTTCTGGATCTTAGCAGTGGCAACAGTGGCACTGGGATCTGCATCAATGATCTATTTCCCTTCACCATTCCCCTTGTCGGGTTTTAGCTCAGGCTCGGAACATGTATTTGATTCAGAAGCCTTCAACTCGGCCACTAGCGATTGCTTGGTCCGACACTTACTTGTGTTATGAGTGGGACTCTTGTGGAACTCACGCCACTTTCTTGTGTCCTTTTTTGGCTTCGTGGTGTTGTTCTTTTCTTGCGGCTTCGACGGGTTGTCTTGGGTCACCCCGCCTTGGCTTTGTCCTTTGGGCTTCAGATTTGCAAATCCAAAGTCTCACTTCTTCTATTTGAACTTTTGCTCAATTTTGACAAAGTATCGGTATGCTGTGCCGAGTGAGGAGATGTTCAAGAACTCCATCTCTTCCTAGATGTATCTGTGTAGGTAGCCGTGGTATTTGAGTAGCAGATGCAACTCAGAATCTTTGATACCCAACTTTGTGCGAAGGGTGTGAAAAATGTTTGTGAACTCAGGAACATCTTGGTCCCCTCCCTGCCACAGCGTGGTCCATTTGATGTATTTTTCCTCATAGCTTTTGACAGGCTAGTACTGCTCCTTGATAGCATCTCGGAATGAATCCCAAGTGGGTGCAGCTGAAAATAGTGAGCCTGTGCTTTCATCCTTCTACTCGCAGTAGGTTTCCCACCAGTCCTTGACATGGGAGGCTGCTTTGACAAGAGCGAAAACAATATTTTCCCGACTCGAAAATTCATGAAGAGAAAAATAACCCTCTAGCAGATTTAACCATTTATCTACAGCATCTGCATCTATTTTACCCTCGAAGATGGGGATTTCAAAATTAACTTGTACCTTAAAGGGCGTGGCATTTCCAGAGTAGCTACTGAAGAATCTGTGAAAGTTATCCATCATCGCATTCCTTTGTCGATCGAACGCTTCTTTGAGCAAGATTTTGATAGGATCTCTTGCCCCCTCGTCTTTCTTGTCATCCGCCATGGGATGCCATTAGGATTTGTGAGGTTGGGCTTGTAAAGGTTCGACTAGTTCAAGTCCTAACTCTTTATCTGCTGACCTCGTTGGGGACACGCAAAGAAAATTAGATAAAAAGCAGACCGCTCTGATACCACTGATCCGGATTTAAACAGGAACACAATAAAATACAGAGATAACCATATACACAAATATGCAACACAAATAATACTTCATTTCATTAATGGAAAATACTGCAATATGCTTACAACTAGAAATGGAAATAAACCAGCTAGGGCGATGGTAGCTTATCCCTAAGAAGAGATGTGGTCGCTACATGCCTATGAACTGTTATGAACTCTGTTACAATGAGGCTCGAAGGCCTATTTATTGTTGATAAACAATTGAAAACCCTTCACATTCCAAAACCTAATCCTAGAAGGTGAAACACCAAATTGTGGGCCCCATTTTGGGTAAATTGGTACATCAATTTCCGGGGGTCGTAACTTTGGCATATGATCTCCATTTGTCGCGTATGATAGCTCGTTAGAAAGATATATCTGAGAGCTACCACTTTGGGAAGGGAAACATCGGTCTAGGAATACGTGTTGCCCCCAGATTTCCAAAAAAGCATCGTTTAGGGCCTCAAAACGGCTTCGGAAGTTCAGGGCCCGAAAAAACTGCTAAAAATAGTAAACTGTGCTAAAATTACGAAAATTGAAAAATTGAAAGAGACAGTTGCGGGGGTCCAAATGGAATATGTGGGTGGCCACCAACTTCCACTTGGATCATTCATAATATATATTAAAGAAACATATATAAACATAAGTTCAAATATTATTTAAGTATGTATACGAATTAAAAAAAATGTTTTACATTTCAAAATAATTAATTCTGGTTGTGGTGTGCTAGTTTCTTAAAAAGCTGAATCTATATTATTAAGCTGAATCCATATTATTTTAGTGAAATAATTTTAATAAAAATTTTGAACTTTAAATGTCATCGATCATTGAAAACTTGTCATTCATTTTTGAAGCGATAGTCCCTGCCAAGATGCACATGCGGGTTTTAATGAGGACACACTAGAAATGAATCGAGTAATGTGAGAGATATATTTTAAAGGTTTTATTTAAAAAATTATTTAGAAAAATTAATAATTTATAACCAAAAACATAAATAACAAGATAATTTAAAACCAAGCACATAAACAATATATACAGAATTTGTATATACGGTGACATGTTCTAATGACATCTTTGGATACACAATTTGCATATATGGTAACAGGTTGTAATGAAAACTTTGGTCGAATGTTTGTAGGGAGAACATTAGATAATTTTCTTATATCAAAAAACATTGGAGATAATTTGTAAAAAGAAATTTGTCAAAATTTTATTTGAATGAACCTTATCAAACGTCCAAATCTGTGAGGCAGAAAGTACTGGTATAAAGGCTTTTCTATAGATTTGAAACAACTGCGTACACGTATACATTTCACACTACACATTTGAAACAACTGCATTTTATACTACACATTTGAAACAACTACCTACACATGCATTTCATAAAGTAATGCTTTAAATGAGATAATTTTGAAATGCTTAAACAACTCGGTTGCTTTTACACCACTCATACTCGCATAGGTGCACCTTTGCAACACGACGTGGGCCCATTGGCTTACCACTTGTCCAAAATGAGATACATGAACATGCACGTTTACCCAGGGTGGTTCGAAGCAATATCAACATGCATGTTTACCAAGGGTGGCTCCAAGCTATGTTGCTTCCATTTTTCTGTAAAGTTGGTTGAGAGTTGAGAGTAGGTTGATGCCATGCTTTCTGTTAAACATGGCGAAGGTTAGCCTGCCATTTTTCTATTGACGTTGGTCTCGTTATCACCGTCGATAATAAGGCCGAACAAACACAGAGAAAAACATAGAGGACAATATAGGGGGGAGGGGGATTAGATGAGAGAACCACACACGTCGATAACCAAGAGAAGCAATGGGAATGGTCTTAAACTTGGCAACAAAGCTTATAAATTGAACTTTTTTCTCTGTGATTTCCTTGGCCTAGGAAGAGATAGTGTAATGAATAGTATCTCAATTAGATAAGCATCCATCTAAGAACCCTTTCACTTGAACTATCGCTAAGGGCTGTTGTCTTCTACACTAGCGTTAATATCACAACTGTGATTACGGTTGAATCGTTCAAACTTGCTTGCAGAGGATTGATTTATAGTTTCTTTCAAGGAGTTGGAATGGTTGACTTCGTTCGTGGAGCTGGCGAATGGCCAATTAAGTGAAGGATGTAGAGAACTATTTCGGCATCTTCAACCATATCTATGGCTAGCTTGCTTTGGCTTTGTACTTTATGGGGCTGGCTGGCGGTGGATAAACTATTATTGGTGTTGCTTCTACCTTTACCACTGGTGGTGGTGCTATCTTAGTAACTAGTGTGAGGTCAATGACATCATATGTATATGTATAGAGATATGCATATTTTCTTCCTGAACCAACAATATCAACTGGTACATTTGGACCTGTAATTAAGCAAAGGTAAGTTGCTGAAAAAAAGGCAAATAATTATTTCTTAATTCAAAATCACAATGGAGGAACTCACCTGCATGATTGCTTTCCTGATTGCTTTCGGTTTAGGAAAATTGGTGTTATCTCAACTGCCCCTATATCTATTTGGATGCACCACTTAACTGGCTATCTATCTCGCAATTCCCAAAATCCTCCCAATTTTTTAGAATCCAAATAGTGTTAAGGTCGATGCCTTTCCAATCTATTCTCCTCGTTTTTTCAATCTATCTTTCAGCTGAAGAATCTGCACATCTACTGTCTAGAGTAGTTGTGAAAGTTCTCCACCCAAATCCGTTTTTTGATTGATTAAGTGTTGGTTGGGGATCCATATCCAATTGGAGATAGAGTAGTTTTAGTGAGAGATTGCAGCCCATGCGTAGTAGAAAAGCAAGGACCATTGACCGAGGGGTACTCAAAATAGTTTCTTAGCAAGAACATTTTTATATCCCCGATGAGCTAGGATTTTCATCGAACACATTAAAAAGGGTGACATAAGAAAAATGTGAAATTAGGATATTTTATAAATTTTGTTCCTAACTGTGTGGTCTGAAGATCTTACCTCTGCTCTGTTGGATCTTTCCTGCCCCATGCTCTACTAGATATGTCCTGTCTTAGTTGGTTGATCTACTCTAACTGATAGATAAGACTGAACCACCTTATCTCGCTGACGTGAGTGACCTGCATTACCCACCAGAATTGACATCCGACAAGCAAAGGGGTGTCACTCCTTTACGATAAACCTTCCTTCTCCCTCACTTCTAGTGTTTGAACAAGGGGTTGCTTCCATTGACACTAGAACTGAATATGCTACATAATTTGTTCGAATTCTAACTCAGTCCGTTACTACTAGCTATTGAACTGGAAGAGAGGCTTCAGGCTTTGCCCGGTAAATTAAATCAAAAGGTGCTGTCACCACATTAGCTTCTTGAATCAATGGCTGTTGTGACCACCTTAGCTTCTTACTTTCGTGTTAGTAATTATGTGCCATGCGGACGTAGAGCAAGCATGCCCCGATAGCCGGTAACACAAACGCATGCCAGCACCCGGTAGCATGGTCTTATTTTTCTTCCCGGATGCTGCGGACTATTGATATGGAACTGATAGCTCTAGATCTCGAATTGGCTCTGTTCTTCTTTATATGACCCCATCTTTCTTAGCCGTTGGGAGTAAGTTCAATGGAAAACTTAGTCTTTATTATCTTATACAATGGCTCTATTCCCGGCTACTTCCGCTAATACAATGGGAGAGGACTTATCAAATATTATACAATGGGGAAGAGATAGAGTATGCGTCCATATTCAAGCGTTCATTAAGAATCCTGAAGTGGAGCACGCTGGCTCTGCAAATCACGATCAAGTAACGGTATGACAGATTGCTTCTCCGAGGAACCGTGACCCCAGATGATAACTTCATGTTTAATCCATCAGAATCTCTGTATGGTGTACTAGAAAGGCTTTCTTAAGTACTTTTTACAGTAAAATTTATTAAAATAATATATGTATAAATATACACCGCATCTTGGAAATCTTTTGACTTCAGCACAATTCCTCACTGACTTTATGGTATGATCGGACGAAAAAAGCATGGAAAAAGCCATAAGGTGGAATCATTTAGTACTACGCTTATATTTGGATGGATCAGATTTGACCACCTTTTCACAAACATGTCAGGCATTAATTAATATGGCTTCTGTCACGTTCGCCATTAACGAATTGAATGTATAGAAATATCAGAAATATCTTAATCTTCAAAATGTATAATACATAGACTATGGCTATATGCAGGACGCTGGACAAACCACCAACAACGACAAATGAGTCAAATTACAATAGATATTGCTAGACTATTTCTGTATAATTTTATTAAATTTCTATTACAAGAAAGGATTCGATTGCTAAGTATCACATAATCATAGAGAATTAAGAAGATGAAGACGAAGACCTCACTGTAGGATCTACGATGACGTATGTGGAGGACGTATTAGTATTACGAACTGCGCAGTTTTTACGAATCTCTCCTTTGCTTCCAGTGAGGACATCGAGCTGAACCATCTTAAGCATACTCAGAGAAAAAAACTTTATGTCCTCAATTAGGTCCTAAAGGCTCCATCTCGCATGACGAGGTGCAAGTGTCGGATCTACTATTGCTGCTGGATCTACTGGTGCTTCAACTATTGAACGAACAACTGCTTAGTCTACAAAATAAACAACCGCTGCATCAAGGGCTGCTGATTTACGAATCTCTCCTTCTTAAGCATACTCAGAGCAAAAAACTTTATGCCCTCAATTAGGTCCTAAAGGCTCCATCTCGCATGATGAGGTGCAAGTGTCGGATCTACTATTGCTGCTGGATCTACTGGTGCTTCAACTACTGAACCAACAACTGCTTAGTCTACAGAATAAACAACTGCTGCATCAAGGGTTGTTGCTGTTAGTGTAGGTGTTGTAGTGTCGGATCTACTATTGCTGCTGGATCTACTGGTGCTTCAACTACTGAACCAACAACTGCTTAGTCTACAGAATAAACAACTGCTGCATCAAGGGCTGCTGCTATTAGTGTAGGTGCTGCTACTGGATATGCTGGTGTTGGTGCTAGGTCTGCCAAAATGAGCTGGCTTGCTAAAGGCAAGGACTAGCTGCCACGCAGCCTGTCTTGTTAATGATTACGAACTATTTCTAGATACTACAACTATTACTCCGCAATTATTTTTCTGCTCCAACCATCCATTATTTGTCCAACCACAAATACCTATCTTACATTAAGTAAAATAAAAAAGAAAAAGAAAAAACTTAAGTTCCCTTACGAGGAGACGAATCTTTATATACGTAGTTTCCTTTTATTCAGAACTATATTTGTATTAAACTTGTAGTATTTGAGAGTTTTATCAATAGAGTATAGTAGCACGTAATTGAATTTTATTTTATTTTCATTTAAATTTTA
>APFE031553343.1:113637-125084 GCA_000404065.3 Pinus taeda | reverse complement strand
TGGCCAACCACTGAGCCTGCCTACCATTTAAATTCAGTTGGTCAAATAGATACCGCAAACCATTGTGATCACTGATCAATACAAACCTCATTCCAAGAAGATAGTTCCTCCGCATCTTCAATGCATGTATGATCGTTGCCAACTCAATATCATGTGTTGGGTAGTTCTTCTCGTGCTCATTCAATTTCTGTGACTCATAGAATACCACCTATCTATCCTGCATAAGGACTCCACCAAGTCCTCTCTTGCAAGAATTTGTATATACTACAAACTATTTGTCTGGATCTACAATCTTTAACATTGGTGCATGTCTCAAAAACTACTTGAGCTACTCAAAAATGGCCGTAAATCCTTTATCCATTCAAACTTATTACCTTTCCTATGCAATGATGTGAAAGGATAAGAAATATACGAGAATTTCTTTATGAACCTCCTATAATAACTTACTAATCCCATGAAATATCTCACCTCATCCACATTCCTCGGAGCTACCAACTCCATTATAGCTCTTACCTTTTCTGGGTCCACTATTATGCCATCCTTGGAAACCAACTTTCCCAAGTAGTGTACCTCAGTTTGAAAGAAACTTCACTTGCTGAGCTTAGGATACGACTGATGCTTTCTCAACAATCTCAACACTGTTTCTAAATGCTCAACGTGCTCTTCTTCATTTTTAGAATATACCAATATATCATCAATGAACACAATAACCATTTTTTCCAAATACAGATGCAACACATTATTCATAAAGCACATAAAGGTAGTTGGAGCATTAGTTAAACCAAATGGAAATACAATGAACTCATAATGTCCATACCTGGTCCAGAAAGTTTTCTTGTAGATGTCCTCTTCGTTAATGCATGCCTGATGATATCCGGATCTCAGATCAATCTTCGAGAGCACTATTTCTCCCTTCAACTGATCGAACAAGTCATCAATCCTCGGTAACATATACATTTTCTTGATGGTCACTTTGTTTAACTGACTATAGTAAATGCACAACCTAAGAGTATCATCCTTCTTCTTCACAAATAGTATCGATGTGCCCCATGGTGATACACTTGGCCTAATGTATCCCTTGTCAATAATTTCCTTCAACTGCAACTTCAACTCTACTAACTTAGGTGTACTCATCCTATAAGGTGCCTTTGATGTCAGAGCTACCACTGAAACCAACTCAATAGAAAATTCTACCTCCCTGTGAGGTGGAAAATATGAAATATCTATAGGGAATACATCATGGAACTATTGTAGAACTAGATACCTACTCAAAACTTCTGCATCCTAAACTTCCTTAGCTTTGTCACTAGAAATGTGCACTGAAAATAACACACACCCTTTCATGTGAATATGATTGGCCTGCATAGCCATCACCATTCTAATTGATGTTTCTTTCTTCTTACCCCACAAAAATATTTGTTCCCCATTGTCATCCAAGCACTCAATGGATTTTTCATAACAATCCACCTTGGTTATATGAAGGTACAACCAATCCATTCCCAACAACATATTGTATGATGCTAATGGTAATAAATTAATGTTTTTGAGGCAGGAATACCATTCAAATCAAATGCACAAGCTCTTACCCAATGATGAACTCTCTTATTCTTACATGTAGTCAACTGCACTAACCAAGGCTCTGCATGCACTTCTTTATTCAAACCACACTTATCCACCAGGTCAAGATTAACATAACTATAGTTAGATCCAGGGTCAATCAAAATAGAAACATCTTAATCACAAAGCTTACCGTCCATCTCGATAATAGATGTCTGGTGATCTACCTGTCCGTTATCCAGCGTTGTATAGATCCTAGGAATACTCTGCACAACATCTCCCACTGTCTGTGCCTCCTGAGCACTGTAGATCTACAGTCTACCACCTTGATGTTGTGGGTAATGTCTCCTACAATGATCTTTGCCACAATTTCGATACTCTATAGGCTTCCATCTTGCATCCTTTTTTTTCTCCTTAGATCGAAGTCCTTGTCCTCTACCAGATCCACTGAACTTCTTAAATGGTGTTGCATTCTCTTTACTACCTGTACCTTGAGGTATTGCTCACTTCTTGTCTCATTTTCCTTTATTCTTATCATTACCCTTCCAATCTTTCTTAGTCTCAGATCTCCACTTCGATTGCTCATAAAAATGCTTTAGCTTTTGGATGACCTCCTCCAATGATCTAGGATCATCGAACTCAATCATGTCTTTGAATGCAATCGATACTCCACTATTGAATATTTGAATCTTGGCCTTCTCCTCCTTGAGGTAAGGCACATACCTCAATAGCTCCAGAAACCTGCTAGTGTACTCCTCATCTATCATTGATCCCATCTTTAGCTCATAGAATTATTTTTCCCTGTCATCAAAGTATCTCTCTGATAGATACTTCTTTCAAAATAGCCTCTTGAACTCACTCCAATTCAATTCATCCTCATGAATACCTCTGACATTCTTCACATCTTCCCACCAAATATATGTTTTACCTTTGAGACTGAATGTAGCTATTTTGGCTTTCATGTTCTTTGAATAATCATGCAACCTAAAGAACTTCCTCATACCAAGCAACCATGCTTCAACATCCTGTGATTTCTTCATCTCTCCATCAAATGTAGGTGGCTTTTCTTTCTTAAACTCGTCCTACAAATATCCTATGTCACTCCTCCTATAAGAATGATAATGATGTCAATCATAATGCTTGTTAGAACCAAAACTAGAATAGCACCCGCGTCGATCGCCTCTCCTATCTAGAGTATCCAAAGGTTTGTCATCTTTGATTGTGTCCTCTCCTTCCAACCTATACTCACCACAATACTTGTTTCCATATGCCCCATTAGTTTTTTCCTCCTACTCATGGCTGATCTGAAGGGGTACCTGTCATTGTAATTCTGACAAAATCTGAAATATCAATGCATTTAACTCTGCTTGTTTCTCTTGTGCCTGTATGATTCTGCCATTGTCTTCCTTACAACTCCTTATTTCATCCTTTAATCTTCTAAGTGTGTCTGCCAAATCAAAAGAGTTCCCAACACCACGTTGCCCATATGATCCATAGGGAGAGTCTCGGGAACTATAGTCTACCATATTGCTAGTCATATTTGATATTCTTCTTGCAAGGTATATCATGTCAGCTAAACCAAATCACAATAAACCAATGTATCTTAGCATAATTCAGGGAGGATGCTTCGTCTGCATGATCCAAAAATCAGCATAATACATGTATAACATGATCATGACAACATATAGAAATATAACACATAATCATATCACCATCGTTCTAGCTAGAGTCCAGTCATCAATGCATGACCATATCAACTACACATACCATGGCCTCATGCATGACAAAAAACACCACATCCTTGTACACTTGACCACATGTGAATACTAATGTGCATAAACAATGTATAATCCACCATACACTCATGATGACACACTCCACAACAACACCACCAACTTCCCATGGCGATCTCATTGCAACCATAACCCCTACCATATAAATGCAATAAGTACATGGTCTTACAACACAAGAAACACATATGCAACTAACATGAATGCATGAAAAATGCACAACCCATCCAGTTTGAGGGTTGAACCATGCTCTAATACCACTATGTAGTACCCTCCTCCCACATCTATCCAAGTAACCGACCAATTGGGGTAAACATGTGATGAGAAGTTATTGTGATATGATTCGGCTCTCTGTGTCAATTAAGGAAGTGGAACCGATGTAAATACACCATATAAACCTTCCATTTCATGAACAAAACTCTCCTAGCCATCCCAACCACTCAGGTAATCAACCCCTAGGTCCCACAGATTTTTTAGACCATTAAACCCTCAGACGCTCCCTTGATATGGACAAGCATGCGTCCAGGAGACTCCAGACACTCCCACAACATGAGTATTCATGCATCTGGGGACTTTTCTTGCGAGTGTTGTGCTTTTGTCTCTAGGATTTGAGCCACTTTTTCAGACCCTAAGCCCAGGTCCCTTCCCAAAATTAAATGATACTTTAGAAGTGAAAGGTAATAACAAAATAATGATACAAATGCAATTACTTGAACAAGGACTTGACTGGACCCCTACTAGCCATGACAAGCATTTCGTCAAACATGTCACAAATATGTAACCTAGAGGTTTAAACCACATATCTGAGCATAGGGGTCTCGTACTCATCTGCAAATTTCTAAGAACCATTGATGCCTCAACACATTAGATGTAATCTCATCCATTAGGCCAAAGATACATTGTTCATTCATTTAAAGGTAAAAACATGATGAGAGCCATGCATAACCGCTGTCGTAATACATGTTCATAACCAACATAATAACAACAGAAATACCAAGGCAATAACAACCATATAATCGACATATAAACCAATATAATATTCATGAAATAACAAGGAGAAATAACCTCATAATACTAATGTAAAGGCCAACCAGTTTTGGGACTTCCATGTTATAGCATCATTCAACACTCTTGTAGTTCTGATGCTCTGATAAGGCCTTGGGCAACCCTTTCCCATTCAGACTTGATCATTTATTAAAAAATAATATTTTCTTCCATATGTGACTATGCCCTCTAAAAAGCATGTACACACACAGGCACCATAATATAGAACCCACGTACATAATTTAAAATATGAAAAAATAAAAATGTTTCCTATTTCCCATGCAAGGTTTACGGGTTTTACTGAAATCCCACCTACAGGAGCTTGTGGCCTAACTGAATAAACTTATTTCTGGCTATATTTATACACTTCATGGGAAGCCCTAAAACATAGAGAGAGAGATAGGATATTGACGTTATAGTCCTTTTGTCCCTAGATCAAGTTTGATTTTCTTTGCGCCTCTTACACTCCAAGTCATAGGAAACCCTTGTTTCTCTGCATATATGCTCATCTTCCATTATATAACAACCTTTTCCACATGCTTCAAAGGTGATCTTTGAGGCTTGGGATGGAAGGATCCATAGGAAGGTTTCATTCGTGCCATGATCGTCTCAGGTTGTATCTTTCCATTACTATTTGCTAATATTAATAAATAAGCTATGTCTTGTCCCTGATATTTCATGATCTTATGTTTTTTATGATTCATGTCTAATATATCATGATTTATATGTTTATGCTTGATGATCTAACATGTTTATTATGCACAAACTTTGAACTACTTGTTATGTATATGCTTCTCTGAACTGTGTTGCAGGTCTGATCACTTTGGAGGAAGCAGAGGTTTTGGACCCTACATGATTGACATCAAATGTAGGACCTACACGTACTCCTCTCAAACCCAAATTTAGTATTTTACATAGTTTTCTTGCTTGAATATATGTTTCTTGTTGATAGTCTGCCTTCGATCTGTTGAGGTTGTCAACCCTTACCTTAGGGAAGTTTTTCCCACCAACAAAGCTGACGAATCCACTGGGGAATACAATCTCATATTTCCTAGAAGTGTTATTTTTACATGATATGGGTTTCTCTTTCTTGTTTCTTGATTTTTCCAGTATTATTGATTCATTTGAAGTATGGGAAATCAGTTTGATCTTCAGGATCAGGTATATATTTTTTAATTTTCCCTATTTTTCTACATATACGTGCTTTTTCTTATATATAGAAATGTACACTTGTAGTTTCTTCCAAAGAAACCCGCGTATACACATGTTTCTTCATAAACAATCATGTGTACACACAGCTCTGCCAATACACAATGGCATATATTTGGGAAAATTTGATTTTTTTTCAAATTTCTACCTTCAGTTTGTAGAGTATACTGATTTTCTTGCTCTTTTGAAGTCATTCGCAGTTTGGAATGGTCTTGTTACTTACTAGTGTTGATTTCTTTGTCTCTTTTTGCAAAAATGTTTTCTAGTGTTTGCAATTTTTGAAGTTTTTCATTCTTAGTTTGGATTTCACACCTTTTTAGTAAAGTTTCTGAAGGTTTTATGCTTCTATAATAGTGAGTTGATTCCCAAATGGCTTATAATCCAATATTTTCACTACTTCCGTTTGCGTTATTGAAGTTGACTCATTTAGTTTCTTTTTTATTATTTGAGAAAGGTCTTTGCAATTTTGGTTCAGTGAAGGATTTTGGTTCTAAAATCCTTTTGTTTGTCTAAATCTTTTATCTATCCTTCAGGTCAAGTTGTTCAAGTGTTTTGGATATCTTAGTCACTTTGGTCTTATCATCTTTGTGATTGTTTATGGCTTATGAAGTTTGGAATCTTTTCGCTTGATTTTGATCCTTAGGTGATTGATTGCTTTGCCTTCTTGAAAAAATGGTTTTAAATCCTTAGAAAGAAAAAAAAAACATTTGTTTTTTCCTTTTCTTTCTTTGGTTTTTGATCTTTTGGTTTATCAACAAGTGTGCAAATATTTGTTTAAGGTTGAAATTTGCCTCAATTGGGAGATATTTTCTTGGATACTTGTGTGTCCTTGTTTGGTTAAATATTGACTTTAGGACCTTGAAAGAACACATTTGTTTGTTTAGAGCTTTCCATAGAATCTTGCATTTAGGAATTCTAGTATGCATTAAGGTAGTTTTCATTTTAGGCATTTTAGTCTCTTTTGATAGATAGTGAATGTGTGAGCATGTTTAAAAGAAAAATAAAAGAGCTTTTTCTTTCATATATTTATCGTAGAACCTTGTAGAGATCACTTTTCATTGAAGAAAAAAAAGTTTCATTTGCATGTAGCCTAGTTTTGTTTTGGTTTCTTTTTGCGTCAGAACATCATAAGTTTCACTTCCGCTACCTGTGACCTAAATAACAGCCAATAAAATCAAGCGCATAAACTAAAATGAACTATATTTTCATTATTGTCATAGATACATCATTTAGTCTAGGGCCTTTAGGGCCTTGGAATAGGTGTGTGGAGAGTAAACTCTCCAAGGACACTCTAAACTTAATCATAGAAGTTGATGAAAGAGTGCAAATCGAGTCTTGTTAAGCTAGTATTTTGGAAAGCTCTTATAACACATGAGTTAAGCATGAGGATGAGTGAATATGGGGAAAGAGAGATACCCCCTCTCCTACTTGTTGGATCTCGCACCTACGACTGTTTCACCCAACTTCTGATTAAAAACTGGTGACCTTAGTTGCTTATCGTAGGGACAACATAGGTGACTATGAAGGGGAATGCCAGTGGTACCTGAGACAAACATTGCATCACTTTCATAGTACTTGGAGGGTGCCCTTGCAAAGCTCAGGTACTTGCACCAGCAAAGGCTATTGTCTGGAGGTCAGCGTAATTGTTTCTGATACCTTCGCTGGTAGGCTTGGGTCGTAATTATCCCAAACTATCTTTGGAAAGTCCTTATACTTGCTTTCTTGTATTTTGGTGTCTGATCATAATCACTCGGAGCATAAATACTTGGAATCTGCTTGTTTGGTTATATCTTTATGGACTTTTTAGTGAGTTCTCTTTGCTCCTAGATTGCCATAGGCTTTTATTTTTTGATTCTTTAAAATTTCTCTCAATATTTAAAAGTGGGTGATCGACGGGTTCATCGATGTAGGAGGCTTTGTGGGTTTTCACTTGCAAGTGCCAATGATTCATTTAGAAGGAGTATGAGTAGTTTTTCTGGTGATTTTCAACCAGTAGTAGCTGAGGCATAAGAGATTAATTCTACTTTAGGGGCTCTCAATTTATAGGGTGAACCTAGTTCAGTTCATAATTTGGACAAAAATGATCTGGTCCTTGCTAGGGTGCTCTTTCAATTAGAAGAAGAGATTGATGTTGAGGACATCCCTGAGTCCCCCGTGACTCCTTCGAGACCTCTTCCTTCTCACCTTACTTACATTGTCTCATACGTGGGTACCCTGACTCGCAGGTCAGTAAGCCTTGTTCACTCTCCTTCTTTTTTCCAGATGGACAATATTAGTGGTGTAAGTATGGCTACTAATACTTCTAGTGTGTAGACCCATCCTTCCATTGCAGGAGGGGGTACTATTGCTATTCCAGGTCTGAGAGGGGGCACCCAACCTTTTGCCCCTTTCACTGGTGCCTATTCTTTCAGGATGCCATCCAATGGGATTCCCTGGTTCCTTCAACCTTCTAATCTATTTTTTCCACATCTACGACTTCTATGCTAAGTGGTTCAACATCTTTTCAGGGTTTTTCTTTTGGAAGTGGTCATATCCCTCCCTCCAATCCATCTTTGAACTTAGGATAGGCTCAAAATGTTAATCCTTTCCAAGGAGGTTAAGGATGGCCAAATCCTTCTGTTATTGGTTTAAGGGTTGGTAACTTATCCCATATATTTGGTCAATAGGGGATTATGCCCTTACCTTCCGCCGAGACCTCATAGGTCTTTACTTCACTGGCTAGTGAATGGAATCCTTATTAGGGGTTATACCCTTTTCTCAATGTTCCACTAGGAGGAAACTATTCTAGGTATGGTAACCCTGCGACAGGGGGTGGATACCCTCTGAATGCTTCTGGGCCACAAGTATTTACTTATGGTTCAGGTCCTTCTACGAGTAACCCGTGGCAACTTGGTGCCTCTCCAAATCTGGAAAATCTTTTCCTAATGTCAGAAATTCTGCTTTTGGTGGGTAAAACTCTCCTGCTCGTCCTCACTTACCATTTCTGGCAACTTTAAACTAGTGAGATTGTTGGGGACATTATATGTGCTATAATTCCAACATTAAATTATCAATCCGGGATCATAAGACTTAGAGGTGCAAGCGCAGGTAACGCAGGATTCGAGAACCTAACTTAAATTAACATCATGAAGTCTAAAATTGATTCCTATTCCTATTCCTAAATTAAGTACAGCGTTATCACCTAGAACTGCAGTGACATGTACATAATGTTGTCCATAAAATTTTTGTTGTCCAAAAAATAGGTGTCTAATGGTTATTGCCCTATGTTTGTTACTTAGGGATTGTGTTTTATAAAGATATTCATAGGAATCATTTTCAAAAGCCGTTAGCTATCCTCCATCATGATTATATAAGATATGTCTTGTCTTATACACGTCACTAGTCCTTTTCGCATTTCTGCAGCGCAATCTTATTGGCTGATTTTGCAGCGCAATGATGTTTTATTTCTTTCACAGCGTGTCAGTAACCAGCCATTTCGTAGCGCATATTGTTAACTTATAACTGTCTGCGCTATGAAATCGCGGATTTGGGGATTTAAGCAGCACTGATTCTTAGAATGTCATGTCTGGGGGATGAGTCAGTATGTTCGTCCGTTTGTTGTCAGAATGGCGTCCTTTTCAAGCAAGTATAAGCCATCATTCCACCAATAGGTTCATAACCACGCACATAAAATCATTCAAATGGTCTGTAATGCTGGTAGTGTCATGATGTTTGTTAATGTTGCATGAATTGGTCCGTTTGAATGATAAGATTGTTAAGTTGCGGAGGAGCCCGAGTTCATTCTTTAAAGAACCTAATTGCAAGCGAGCCTACGTTCCAAAGTTTGAATTTGCTTTTGGAGTTGAAGCTGGTAGTGTTTCTCTGCGCAAAGGATTTCAAAACGAAATGGAGAAGAAGGGGCATCAGTCTGGAAGATGTCAAAGAACATAACCTGTGGGATTGGATCTCGCATTGAGAGATGAAGGTGTGAGACAAGCCTTTCAGGATGCTGGTTGCTGGTCTTTTTGTGAAAAGCTACAGGGGGGGCATGCTGAGAAGATTGGTCGAGATTGGGATTCTTTTATTTTTATGACTGGTTTTCAAAGTAAGACAGGCCTCACCCCACTGCCTGTTAGAGAAAGAGAAAGGCCAACTGAGGAACCTACTCTTGCTGAACTAAAAAAGGAGATAAAAGGCAAGAAGAAAACCAAGACCCAATTGAAGGAGTCAATGAAGCCTTTAGTTATTAAAGAGACACCTCAATTATCAGCAAAAGAAAATATCAAGCATAAGAAAAATGCACCAGGTTCAAGTGGAGTTGAACAGGAATCAAGAGTAAAAACCAGAGGTCAGTTAAGCAAAGAGAAGGGCAAATCAATAGCCGTTGAAGAAAGTCCAATATCAAAATCTAGTTTAAATGATTTGCTTGAGGCTATTGATTTTGAGCAAGCTAAATCAGTGCATAGTGAGTCAAGGCATATTGACCTTACTCAATCATCACCAGAGAGCACTAAGAAATCAAAGGCCTCGAAGAGGTTAAGGTTTGATGAACCTGGTAAAGAATTTGTGTTCAAACCACGAAGGCCAATCACCAGGAAGCAGATCAAAGAAGCTGAGCAAGTGCACGGAGAAGAGGTAGCGGTAAAGGTGCTTAAAACAGAAGTAATTGAACAACTGCCTAAAACAGAGGAGGAAGAGAAAATGAAGAAAAAGCCCTTTACAAGAAGACAAGCAAGAGAAATGGAAAAGCAGCAGCCCAAAACAGAAGAAGCAAAAGAAATCAGGAAGAAAGGTTTAAATAAAAAGATCCCCATTCCTCAAAAAGCAAAGGCTACATCTTCAAAGGACCAGTGGGAGGCAACCGAAAAGGAAATGGTTAAAATGGAGAGGGCTGTAGCTGAAATCGCAGTCATGGAAAAGGAGGTTGCAAAACTAAAAGCACAGCTAAACAAATTAGCTGCCAAATGAAATTGCAGATTTTAAAGTCAGGTGCTGCTCCAAAGTTTTGCTTTATTTTACTTAAATTCATTGTTTTTAAGGCATGTAAGCACGGCATATAAAATCAAGGTAAATTAGGGGTTTTGAAACCAGTGGAAAAACTGTTACAGTCACAGAGAATATTGATAAATTCATTAAAGACTGTGTTTTTGAAGAAACAGTAGTTTCGTAGCGTGCTACGAAACTGCTATAGGTGCTGTTTTTTTTTAAGAAAACAAACAGTTTTATGATGAGGTCAGCAGATTTTGAAGAAAAGGCCTAATGAACATCAAGGAGACCACATAAGACTATCAGGGCCATTCAAATAACGACAAGTGTCCATCCTTCATAAAGGTAAAATATTTTGTCTTAAGCCATATCTTTAATAAAGGTACTTTGTTACCAGTGGTTAGGGTTTGGCTGAAGATACATACGAGGATGTGGGCTTGTACACTTGTTCAATCAACAAGGCTTCCAGCATATCTGGAAAGATGGTGATGCTCATCGATTTTGAAATATTAAAGAGCTGGGAACATATTGCTTAATTTTCGAAGGATGGTGGGAAACAAGGACCGAGAAAACAGGGGTATTATTATTATGATCAGTGAACCATTAGCACCTTCAGCATCCAAGGCTAATTCGGTTTCTTGCATCCTTATCTTAGCTATCATGGCCTGAACTAAAGGAGACAACTGTCGAAGATCTAGAAAGGAATCATGATACGAGGAGAATAAATTTGAGTTTAAGTTTGATTAGGACTCTTTTGTAATTACAGTTCAATGCTTAGTAGATTTAATGAGTCTGTTAAGATAGATAAGGGTAGTTAATGTCAGTCATCGAGCTCCCCTCATGCTGGAGGAGGAAGCTCAAAGTAGTTAAGAATGTTTTCCT